>JBBMJZ010402135.1:0-13233 GCA_037833815.1 Zingiber zerumbet
TGCAGTTTGTCTGTACCTACAAGAAATAGTGATGATGAATTACAGGTCTTTTGTGTTGCAGCAATTCTTATCATCAATCGGCAAAAGATTATGAGAGAAACCCACTCAATTGATGATGTGATCAAGGCATGTTATAATTTGTAAAGGTTTCTAGATTTTGCTCATTTTTGTTCAATAAGTTTTAATTCAGAAAATATTTTATTAGCTGGTTGCTATTGTTTCTGTCTGATCATACATTTACTTGGCTTGTTATCCATGCTAGTTTTTCACTAAAATTTAGCAATAATTTGTGTTACTTTTTCACTAAAAAGTTTATAATTTGTGTTTAACCTTTTGCATTGATTATTTCACTTGTGACAATGTTATACATGTTATTGTACTAGCCATCCCAACCAGCTTTTGATGAAATTTGAAAAAAAGTCTCCCAATTGAGATTTCTTGACCTCTATTTTCTTATATTTGTAGATATTCAATGATAACATGCTGAAAATCCATGTAAAACGATGTATACGCTTGGCTATCAAACTAAGGAAGAAGTACTATTACAAGGTGCAAGATTTAGCTCGCCATTCCTTCATTCTTAATTTACTCTTAGTATCCACTTTCTATCGATATAGAGAATTTATTGGATTATTAATCTATATTATCAAGAATTATTTTCTTGTATTGTATACAGTTGATAAAGCAAACAAGCTCAGGGTGTTCGGAGTAGTGAAAAAGTATAACCAATGGATGCATCCTCCTGTGCTCTTCATGCTTCTTCTGGTAAAGGCAGACAAAATAAGTAACTAGGATTTACATATATGTATATAAATCTTGAAGTTTTGTGGCTTACTTTGTGAAACTCAAACTGTAGGCAATCTATAGCTTTTTGCTAATTTCAACTAGAAAGCATTTGATGTGCCTGGCAAAAAAGGTTAGAATATCTAAATCTACTTTAATTTAATATCTCATATCTTTTTCAGTAAATTTCTACATCAAGAATATTTGTATTTGTTTAGTGCTTAAGAATTGCACATTTTATGTTTGCAATAAATTCTCCAGTAGGCATGTTCCATGGTTAGTGACAAATCAAGAGTGTGCTTTCGGCTTTCCTTGAGAACTTGGATTCTTTTTCCTGATAAATATTTATGTCACGGCTATTTGCAGTTCTTTAGTGCCAATTGCGTTTAGGTTTGTGCACAAGAGTTAAGTATGGCAAGTTTTATGCATTTTAATGAAATTCTCCTTATACATGTTTGGTGGTTGGTGAATAAATAAGAGTCTGATTGGTGAATAAACAAGAGTCTGCTTACCTTGAGAACCTCTTTTGTCTTTTTCTTACATATTTAATTGGTAGGTTTAGTTTCTTTTGATATATGGTATATGATCTGAAAAGTTCACCTTATTCTGACATGCAATATCTATTTTCCATACACATTCTAAAATGTAGTCCTGCATTGATCACAAGAAAAGAAAATTAAAGATCGATTTCCTTTACTGCAAACCAAACAACTTTTATCAAGTTTTCACGTGAAACGTTTTTCGATTTACAATATTTTCATTTCATCCTTTTTGTTTTTGTTTCCTCTGATATCAACTTTGGCAATACTCGATCCTTTTCCTCTCGTGTTACAAAATGCAAATACAATTACGTCACCTTGTCCTGGATTTTTTCTTGGATATTTTGCAATTTGATGATCAATTGTCACTACTAGTATGTTGACTGTTTTGTGCTATTTTTTTTTAAAATGTAAGCCAAGATCTAAGATTCCTGAATTTTGGTTTTAAACATTTCATGGCATGCCCTTACTTTTTCAAAAAATGTAAACCATTTAGACTATGTGCTCACTACTGTTTGTTCAGCCATATAGATTATGCACTGACATACATTTTACTTGTGTTCAGAAAATTGTACAGATTCTTCTTATATGATCAAATGCTTAGGAGCATTAGCGTGGCTGAAGTGGAAACACCTCTTCTTGTGACTAAGAATGCAGAATTAGTCAAAGCATTTCCATCCTGCTGTTTTCTTCATGATACCAGTTGATTACTGATGAATAGTAGTAGATAACAATTACTTATTTTTCACATTAACCTGCCACTACAGAGCCAAGCTGAGGAAGATGCAAGTTATACCTGATTCATGACCTTGCTAAAAAAAAAAAAAAAAATTTGTACTGTTTTCTAGCATCAAATGGATTTTTTTTTTTAAAACAAACTTCTAATCGTTCAATTCCTGCTACTATAAATCAGATATGTTTTTGAGGACCTATTTGTACATAAATTCTACACACATGCCATCTGCTCAAACTCTGTTAAAATATTTCAACGCCATCTTTGTTCTCATGCTAATGCTGTTCTTTTACAACTAATTTTTAAGGTTTGAATAGTTTAAATTAAAGGAATTTGATGATATTATCCTCCATTAAACATTTTTGATAAAGAAAGCTTTTTCAATCCTGAGTTTCAGCACAACTAGGGCTAGTGGTGCAGATGAAGTTTCAGCACAACTAGTAGCAGCGGAGTCATGGATTTTTGGTTATAGAAAGCATTTGCAAAGTCTCTGAATACTGCTTTTTAAATAAGCCAGCCCTCCCTCTCCCTTGAGCTGCTTTTTTACTTTGGATGCTCGAAGTTTAATATGAATCGTCATATCTTCATCTGGCAACAAATTTAATATACAAGATGAGGCATCCTTTTAAATATTTAAATAAAATGTCATTTTAATTTTTTCCCCAAACTATAATGTTTTTTCGGGGTGACAAAAGATGGTTCGTTCACCTCTCATCAGTCGGTTCGTTCCCAGATCTATATAAAAGCGATGAATTATGGATCACTACTAGACTAATCTTAAACCTCACTCTGATAATACCATCGTGTGTTAATCAATTATTCGTCCGAGGGACAACAACAATGCATTGTACATTTTTATGCTTCGTGGTCACACCTCGTTAGTGTCTTTGTTGCTGGAGTCAGATTTACGCAACTGATTCGTTTCGTGAGCCATTTCAATCTACCCGAAAAATCTACTAGTCCTATCCCGTTCGTACCTTGTGGTACAGCAGTGGTCCAAGCTTGTTGTCCAGTCAAAACTCAGGTGAACACATTGGTACAGTAGGAATAAACAAAATCTTATCCGATGATTATGACACGCTGCTCATGATCATCCATTAACTACCATCTCCGGCCCAATTAAACAAATTTCCAGGGCGTTATATCGTCCTACCTGATTTATTACCTTCCATTCCGTTCGCCAAAAGGTTCGGGCCCAGTAGAGGTCCTTACTGGGGCCTTTTATGTAATCGATGTTCACCCAAATGGTATACTTATGGTTCACTAACCTTTGGAACAGTAAGTGATACATAAGGAAACATTTACCTCGGCAAATTCGAACCCCAGTGGCTGACCGTCCCGTAGGGGACGAATCGATGTACATCCAAGATATTACTCGAGAAAAAAACAGAGAGAGAAAACCCAAATATAAATTAAATTAATATTAGGAGAGAAGAACAAAGCCGTGTTCCAGATTTTGAGTAGTCTCTCTAGCCCTGGTCATTCGCTTGCAACGAATTCGAGGTGAGAACTTCGCCTCCTTCCCTCCTTTGCGGCAAAAGAATGTTTGCATTAGCCACGGCGCGCTCGAGATTCTGAGAATTGGGGGAAAGTTCTTCGAGATCTTGTTGTTGATGGGCGCCAGCGCGAACGCAGACGGGGCCAATGGCGGCCCCTTACCTGGAGGCGGCGGCGGCGGCGGTGGAGGTGGTTCGTCAGCTCCCAGAAACCCTATCGATGCCACCGCGGCTGCGGCTCAGGCGCTGAAGCATAACCCGGGGTTGTCGATTGAGTGGTCCGCCGAGGAGCAGGCGACCTTGGAAGAAGGGCTTAGCAAGTTGGTATCCCGAGCTTTAATTCTTATGACTAGGTGTTTGGATTGTTTGCCGACGATTTGTTTTTTCTGTCGGAATAAATTATTAGATCCAGAAAATCAGCTTCTGGGGTTGGAGATTTCCAGCATATATGTGCTTTGAAGTTCTTAAATTGAACAAAATATTCTCAGATAGCTTGATTCTTTAATAGGTATGAATTTCAGGTGGCAGCCCATGGATGTTTTACAAAGACCATTCAGCAATCTTTACTTGAATAAATTGAAAGTTTCTGGATCTTCTTCTTTTCCCTCATATATTTGTGAAATGGTATATTGTTCTTGATCCCTTGTAAGGGGAGCGGAGATTCACCCAAAACTTTGGTAGCCAAAACAACTTTATGTAATATATTTCCTCTTCCCCTTCTTTGTTTACTGTATGATCGGTCACAAATATCCTTGTACATAGCTGAGAAGTTAGGATGGGGTAGTGTAATTGTCTAATAAAATTATACGGTCCTTGATTTGAGAGGATCAGAACAAGCACTCATGTTCAGGTTCTTCCCTGTATTAATGACACATCTTGTCCGTTGTCTAAGATCCTAAAGTACTACTTTTAAGGGGATGAATAGGATGAGAAAGTCACTTTTGCCTTTTAAAAATATATTATCACTTGCACCTGGTCCAACTAGGTAAGGACGTTTAATGAAGCATACTTCTTTCTAAGAGAGTCTGCTTATCTATCAGTATGATTCAGTGGATTGGAAATGCTTGTTTGGATAGATTTACTGTTCTGAGGAGGTCTGCATGTTTGGAAACACAGTTTTGGATAGAGCAGCAAAAATCACACAATTTGAGTGAGTTGATACTTGACATGCTGATATTAAATCTGCTTGCTTCCCTAGGTATTCACTATTTATCCATTATGCTTGTACCTGAATCTGCAAGCTTCTTGTCCTTGCCTACCTCATTCTAGATTCCTAATGATAGTTGATATTTGAATAACCATAGTATTTGTAATTTTCTGAATAACATTTCTTTTAACGTTTGTCTTCTTTTTTTACTTAATGTTGATCGTGACATGGATTTGCAGGTATGCTTCTGAAGCAATTCTTATCCGTTATGCAAAAATTGCCATGCAATTGCATGACAAGACAGTTCGTGATGTGGCCATGCGCTGTAGATGGATGACAGTAAGTATTAATGTATGCTTAATCATTCTGTTGAATATGTATGCTTTTCTATGCTTGTAACTGTGAACGTGTGTGATTATTTTTTTGGTTTTATGAATATTCTACTAGGTCATCAGGAGTCACTTCTTGAAAGATTAAATTTAAAAAAAATCCATCAATATCATGGTTTAAAGTGCCGTGCCGAGACGGTCGAAACGAGTGAAACATCTCGTTCCACTGGCGATCGACACCGGCACGACTCTGACACCAGACCCACGACAACTGCGACGTGTTGCTTGACCCCGTGCTGCAACGGAGGGGTTGGCACGACCCTGGCACCAAACCCACGACAACTGCGACGTGTTGCTTGACCCCGTGGCTGCAACTGAGGGGTCGGCACGATCCCGACACCAGACCCACGACAGTTGCGATGTGTTGCGCGACTCCGTGGCCATAGCGGAGGGGTCGGTCAACCTCGCAACAACATCAGAGGGGTCACATAACCCTTTCGCTACCGCCACAAACGTTATGCGATCCTATGGTCGCTGCAGAGGGGTCGCACGATCACCGTGGTTGCGCTGGAGGAGTCATGTGAACCCTGCAGCCATGGCTGAGGGTTGCGCAACCCCGCGGCACCGCCAAAGTAGCACGAGCTCGCGAGTGGTGTCGGATTTTGGATTTTTTTTTAATTAAACTTAGGTTAATTATTTTAATTAATTCCTAGTTATGATAGAGATAATGTAAATAGGCTTTATTCAACCCTCATAAAATTTTTATTTGTTTATTATCTATTTTCATATCTTTTCCTTTTTTTTAAGATTATTTTTTATATTGTTTATTTTGTTTATTTTTTAATTAATATATTTTATATTTAAAAAACACCGAAACTATCAGCACAACACGATACGGTACCGAAACTGTATCGTTCCGATCCAAGACCGAAACCTTGGCACGGGTTGAAATTTTAAACCTTGATTAATATGATGGTTTTGTGGTTTGAGATGCTTATGTGAAGTGGGCTTTAGCATCTAATGGAAAACATTAGCCTATTATTGAAGTGAGAAAAACTTATATCATGTAGACAAGGATAAATGATTTTAGTAGCTGCCGACTTATCTTTTTTTGGTAAATGAGGTTCACTTCTCAGTCATTGCCTAAAGGGTACTAACAGAGCGGCTAGAAAGAAATTGTAAAGCATGTAGTCTTGAATAAGCTTGGTTTGGAAATTCTTGCAAAGACCATAAATTTCACATCTTTGTTTTCTGCTTGTGTCGCACCTGCTTGTCTTTCCACTTTTCCTGTTTGTTTTTCTTGAAGCTGCATCTTAACATGACTAGAAAGTTTATTTTAAACATTTCATTAGCAATCTACAAAGCATTTTTCATACACTAACTTAGTAACTTGGACAATTTGTATTTTGAGCGCAGGATGTTTTTATGATGTTGTATTGAAGAAATTAAATGCTTATGGTGTGCTCATAGCAATGCTATCTGGACCATTAGAGAGTTAATTCGAAATTTTATTTATTAAATTCGGTTTATCCTATTATCTCCACTTCAGTGAATCCCATTCTACTCAAAATGTTGCCCGACTTGGGTGCACACAGTATGCTGAGATGCACAACAATTTTTTTTTTTTAAATGAAATTATTACCACACACTTGCAATGACAAGGAGCTCAATGCTGATGCTGTCGTTGCTAAAGCCATCTGCTAACTTTGCCTAGAGTGGATTATTTTGTGCAGTTCCTAATCTTAATGCATTTTTTCTCTGTAATTGGAAAGGAAAGATTTAATATGTATGAAAAATTAGTCTTTAGAATTTTGAAAGCCTTAAATTTCAACTTTAGAAAAAAAGGTTAAAGATATTCCATTATGAAATTTATTTTGAAACTATGTAGATTTTTGTTTTAAATTTTAATTGTCTTTATATTTATGCATTGATATATGCTTCATGTTTCCCTGGTAAAGAACAATATTGACCACAATGGAACTCAGTTCATTCATCTATGACTTAATAGCTTTTGAGAAAACTCTGGCGACTGTGGGTATGAACTTTTTGGTTGATAAACAAGTTTATTTTTTCCAGAAAAAGGAGAACAGCAAGAGGAGAAAAGAAGAGCATAACCTCGCAAGGAAAAGCAAAGATAAGAAGGTAAATTGCTTATAGAATTTAGTTCCTCATTTTATTTCTTTGGTTTTGCTATTAAAAGAATCTGATTTAATTAGTGTGTGATATTCCTCTATGCATAATCATCACATCCAGATTGTTAAAATGTTATTTTGTTGTGTTGATTTAGTTTGGTCATCTTTCAGTTTTGATAAATTGTTCTCACTATGGATATACATATATGTGGAGACTTCCTATGATAATCCTGACCATTTTCTATCCCATCTCAATTGGCATCAAAACAATGAAACAATTCATCACTGACCACCCTCTTCTCTTTTGTTGCTACATGCCTTTGTATTATAGTACTCTCAGGATACAATGACAACTTTGTATTGTAGCCCACTCCCTTTTTTTCCCCCTTACTCTCTGTTTTCTTCTCTCACTAGTGTATCCTCTTGGGCCTTGGTCACCTTTCTTCTCTTTTTAAGGCTTATTGTTTTATAAATTATATTGCGTCTACCTTTTCATTTTCTCTCTTTTCCTCTTTCCCTCTTATTTGATTTTTGGATGACTAGTTAATGAATATCATTCTCTCTCTTTTGATTTTAGATTCTATTGCAATCCCCTCACACGGTTTTAAAATGCTAGAATGTATTTTAATTTTATATAATCCAACTAACAATATAATGATCATCATCCATCAGTCCTGAGGCAATCCAATTTAACAATATAATGATCAATCACATAATTGAATTATGATTATCATATTGAAAGTGCAATATAGCACTTCAGTTGGATCTTATCCAAAATGGATGGCTGATTGCCCAAGCTCAATGTTATCACCTCCTTCCTCTAAATCCTTGTTTCTTAATCTGAGCCTTATTTAGTTTAATCAATTCATAATTGAATTTAAGTTAATTCAAGTGAATCAAACCAAATTAAATTATAGGTCCTAACATGGATATCATAAGTGCACTATGAATGTTGGAGATTGCCATCTTAACTAGCATGCATTGATGTCCAAGAAATTCAGCACCCCATTCTTCAACTTGAAAGATTAACATGTAGATATCTTTCCAGGACATCCTAATTAGGCATATTTCTTATTTTATTTTACGTAGCTGGTTATTTTAGCTAAAGGTGAGTGCTGATTAATTATTTTTCACATTTTGTTCTGGTTTAGTTATATTTAGATGTTGCTCATCAAGTGTATATATTTGATCTCTCTTGCAATGCATAAACTGCATTGTGGTAAATTTTTTTATCACTCATTTTGTTTCATGCCAGTCATTATTTTGTATCTTTTAATGACTATAACTGTTATGTAAACTGAATTTGCTTTGTCTTGAACATCTTTGAGAACCAGCATTGATGAAACTTGAAACTTTCAAAAAATCAGAATTTGCTTGGTTGTTATTCTTGAGAATGTCTTGTTATTTACACTTGACCTTCTCTTACTCTAGTTTATCTGAGCCTTACTCTCTTTTTTTTCCTTTGTTTTTTTTTTTTCATTATTTTTGATGAAACTTGTCTAGAGATTTGTAGGTTTGTAATTGGCTCTCCATCTTTAGGGAGAATTTGGATTTCTATGTCTACTACTACTACTACTAAATTGACCTTATGATTATTATGTAGAAGCCGAATCTCTGATGTCAGCTTGTCATTTTCACAGGAAAGGGTTTCAGATACTCCTGCAAAAGCAACTGGCCACCTTGGAACACGTCCTAATGTTCCTCCATATGCACCACCAATGCTCCCAGTCGATGACGATGATATTTCATATAAAGGTTTTGATATCTTCCTTTTTTCCATTTTCTATATTTATTGTGGTAAATAGGTTTTATGGATTAATTTCCATTGGAAACCATATTTTGATTAGGTAGAAAACTCATTGTGATTTACTTGATCTAATATTAGTAGACTTCAATGGAGAGACAACATTCATGTATCTGACCTAGTTTGGACAAAACATGCTTTGAAGATGATGATAAATCATCTAATTTTGGACATTAAATTTAATAGAATACGTGATGGCCATTATTTGGATTAATATATTAACTTCAAGCAATGTAGCTTCATGAGGAATGTGATCTTTCCACTATTGATTTTACTTTTAAAACCTTTTTTTTCTTGCACAGATATTGGTGGTCGAACAGGAGAGCTTCTTGAAAGTAACACAGAGGCCTTCACTAAAATATCAACAAACTTTACTAACTTAAAGGTATGTTTATAATCTATGTTTCACTTTTGTATACTTATTTTGCAACTTCTAGCAAAGTGGACTTATTAATGCTTTGGTGAACATTGCCTTTGTTGTATTGGATTATTAATTTTCTGCAGTATTGTCTAGCCTCAACTTCTATCTGTAGACATGATTACAGATTCCAGATTCCAGATTTGGGTTTAATGAATCCAAGCATAACCAAGTGTTTGCTCCCAATTGCAGGTACAAGACAACATCAACCTGTTTTGCCAGGCACGGGACAACATACTAGCAGTTTTGAAAGAGTATGTTTTTTCTTTATCAGAAACAATATGTTTTTAGATTTAAGTTTTTCAAACTTTTATTATCAATTTTTAGCATACCCAGATATGTGTTAGTTTATAAGGAGAATTGTGCATCTTCTTTTTTATGATAAGTTTGATGATATGGATATTGTACGCTATGCATTATGAATTTGATTGCCATGTTTCTTAACATGGTGTTTTACTTTTGAGTTTTGATACACTCAAGGAAAAATCTCAAGGAAAACTCTCAAGGATAGACACATAAATGATGGACCTATAACCCATCATTTATGTGTCTATCCTTAAGAGTTTTCCTTGAGAATATCATTTTTCTTTACTTTTTGACACATGCTATCTTTGTTTTTTTCTTTAAAAAAGTCAACTGTGTTATGAATTTATAATAACTCCAACAGGCATTCAACTTGTACAATTTATTGTTGATCTTTTTGCCCGTATGGGAATTAATCAAATATAAGGTAAAATATGGACTGCATACTAGTTTAACTGATGTTGAGTTGGAGCAAATCAAGTGCATCCTTTATTTAGGATTTCCTTGATCCTCTTGTTCTTTTCTTCACTTTTCCCATTTTGTTTGATACTTTCTTGTCTTCTTCCTGTATTGCTATGGCTCCCCCTCGTGGAATCTTGGATGGATCTATGTTTCATAATCTGCAGTGAGCTTTTGTGGATGAAGCTCACTGCTCACTCACGGAAGGGAACTTTTTCTTCTTGCAATAGACGAGTGCAATGCTGCTTCTCCTAATTATCTTCCTTTTCATGTCAACCAGTACAGATCCGTGTTAGCACACAACTTAACACGAGCTGGTAACTGATGGATCAGTTTTGAGATTGAATATGTTGAAGTGGATGTGTGAGGTCACTAGATCATCTAAAATACCAAAAGTAGCTTTTGCGTATAATTAAGTGGGGAATATACAGTGTATTGGCGTTGAGTGGACGCTGTAAGTTGTACAAAACGATATGGGGAAAATAAATAAATGAATCAAACGTGATCAGTTTCTGCTAGATTTTCACATGTACTGCACATCAATGTTTCCTAGTAGCGCATGCATCATAGGGACATGTACATCATATTTGTGGGTTAAACTTACAAATTATTCAAATTCTGACCATGACGTGCAATCTGCATTTGGTGGCTTTGAGCATGTATCCAAAGAAATTTAATGCAGCCTCTTTCTGAGAACTGAGAAGAAACTATTTAAAGACAATTATGTGATATTCTATTTGTTCAAGATATTTTATCGAACTAATAAACTTCCAATCTCTTTGCAGCTTGTCTGATATGCCCGAAATAATGAAGCAGATGCCACCATTGCCAGTGATGTTGAACGAAGACCTTGCCAACTCTATCCTGCCGAGGCCAAACTTGCCTATGTAGACTTCTTGGATGATGAATCCGTCATTGCTCTGTCCTATGAAGCGAAAGACCTACCTGATCAAAATTGGTAGTTAGTACTAGTGGTAATCCCATCTGTCGCCCTGCTCGTTGTACCTTATATAATGTTCATGTTCTTTGGCCAGCTGACTAGTACATATCGTCTACAGATAACCTGCGCAGTGTATCGATTTTTGTAAAATTGGTGATTAATTAGATTAATGCACAGCCAGTAAGTAGCCTTCACTCCATGTGATTGCTCAGACATTGTAGGCACTTACCAGAACTGTGAACCTAAACGTTGAAAAGTACCTTTAATTTATACTGAACAGTCACTGCTCTGACATTGTAGGCACTGACAGATTAGCGAACTTTAACGTTTAAAAGTACCTCAAATAATATTGTCTTTATATTTTATTGTCACTTTACCAAGATACTTGCAAGAAGGCATATGGTGTCTGAAACTCTGAATGAAAACTTTTAGCTTGTCAATTTACTTTGACTTTCCCATTTTTATTGATATTCCATGATTTATTTTTCTTCCTAATTATATTATATGGACCAGGAAATTATTTGATAAATAAATCTGTGACTAATTTGCATAAATTAGCAATGAAAATTGGCAGCCATGCGCAAACTAGTTCTTAAAGTGGAGAATCATTTTTACCTTTATACGTAACAGGGCCGGTCCTTATATTTAGGGGCCCTTGGTGAAAATAGAAAAAGAGATCCTATAATTTTTTTTTTAACTAACATACAATTTAAATAGAGTTTAATAATAAAATTTAAAAAAATAATATAATCTATTTTATTTAAAATATGATGAACTCCATATAAAATATATTTCTCAAGATTTTTTTAAAAATATAACACCATACAAAATATATTTCCCAAGTTTTTTCAAAAAGTACAGTCTCTACAAATACAAAGATAAAATAAGTATCAAATAATCATTGAAAAAATTTAGATTTTCTAGCATTTTGGGAACTAAAATCATCAATAAGGTATTCTAAATCAAGTTTTTCTAACACCTTATTTTCAATGTATAAAATTGCCAAGCCATTTAATTTGTCTTGAGACATAGTTGAACGCAAGTGTGATTTTATCAATTTTAGTTTAGAAAAATTTCTTTCTGCTGATGTTACAGTAATGAGTATACTTAACAAAACTCTATAAGCAATGTAAATATTAGGAAAACAATATAAGACTTTTACAAACTCAAGAACTTCAAAAGCTGACTTTGTTTATGTTGGTAAACACATTTGCAACACTTGCAATTCAGAAAATAAATCATCAGCATCAATATCAGACTTGTCATTATATTTCAAAGTAACTTGAAGATTATTACAACACTCATACAATCCATTATCATTCATTGAAAGAAATTTTTTATGATTGAATAGAAAACCAAAAAATGTTTTCAAAGATTTCAAATTGTTCAAATCTACATTTTAAAGAGAAAATAGCAATATCAACGACAACAATAAAATAATTAATCCTAAAAGATTTTTCAGCAGATTGTGAAATCTCTTCATGATAATTTTCATCAAATTGTTTCTTTTTATGAATTGTACGTTTTTTTAGGAAAAATAGGATCAATTTCCATTTTAGATGCAATCTCTTTTGCTAATGTCATAGCAGATTGGAAACCTTCCTCCCTATATCTTTCAAAATAAGAAACCAATCCTCTCAAAATCTTTATTGCAATATCAATTTGCATATCTTTAGATTGCAATCTTTTACTAATCAATTCAATTTTTTTCAAAATGTTATGTCATATAGTCATGTCCAATAAAAATTCAAAACTTTCAAGTTCATGTGTTACTAAAGATTCAGCCTCACTCCTAGTCTTAGCATCTTCACTAACTTTCGATAATTCATATAAAGCTTCTCTTATCTCATTTGGCTGAGTTATTATGGCTGTGATACTATTAACATGACTTTCCCATCTTGTTGTTGACAATGACTTTAGAGTTAATTGATGAACATGATCTTGTAAAATCTTCCACCTTTTTGTAGAACTAGCAAATAAAGTATACATGCGCTGCACAACTCCAAAAAATGACACAGCCTTAACACAAGAATTTGCCATATCACAAATTGTTAAATTAAGAGAATGACAAGCACATGGCATATAAAATGCTCTTGGATTTATTTCAAGAAATCTCTTTTGTACACCTTGATTTTTACCTTTCATATTAG
>JBBMJZ010402157.1:0-13231 GCA_037833815.1 Zingiber zerumbet
TTTTCCTTGTTTCTCAGCTCCAGAGTTCAATGCTCGATTGACTCAGTCGAGCCAGTTTAAGAAGTTTATCCTGTTTCGTCGATTCGTTCTTCTCTAGCAGATTGAGGCTGCAAGACACTGTATATTACAGGAAGCCCGGATACTTTTGTTTCCTTTCTCTTCCCACCCAAAAAATCTTCCTATATTGTTCTAGTTGAAGGATCAGATGCCTTAGCGTTGAATGTGAACGTGTATCTGGAGAAGGAAACTTAGTAGTTGAGTTTTGCGGAGCACCAAGGAGATTGAATAAGCTAGGGATTTGCTATCTACTATTTGTGGGGAAAACGTAATGTTTACTTACTTGTACCGCATATTAAATGTTGATTTTTTTAGGTGGAAATGCTAAACCTTTTCTGCTGGAGCAATATCCTATCAATTTATTAAAGAGGTGCCCAATTCAACTTGTATTGTGCATCTTCCAGTCACCTTTACGCTCTATTTATCTACCACGGCAAAAACTCCCCATCTCTACAGTCCCCCAACTCAATTTTGCCATTCCTTTTCGACTGCACAAACAAGGAAATCTTTCGAATCGCCCAACATAATTTAATCGAAAGAAAAAGGCGGAATAAACGAGGTGAGTGGAATCCAATTATCACAGAAGGAGGAGATAAGGCATGCAACGCTGCTTTCCTTGTTATGATAACGATTCCCAGTCACTGACGGAAGATGCAGAAGGTAGGAACTGGCGGTGATGTGACGCCACTGCAGCTTCTGCATGCTTGCTGTAAACGAACCCACTGAACCAGTAATCTCACAACACGAAAACAGAGAAAGCAATTGCCACACAAACTAATTATTACTTCACGATCTCATTTAATGCCTGTCTTGTTAAAATCCTGTTATTTAAAATACATACGAAAAATACGAGTACGTTCTGCTGAAGAGCACCAATTGACATTCGCAGAGGTAGGCTCGAGGGAGAGACGTCTAGTCGTCTAGATAGTAATTGTGCACCAACTGCATGCATGAATAGATTTAGGACCACTATTAATTTCTCAACGCCCTAATTCTGTGCTACTTAACGCAGCTTTTATGTCTGCCACAAGGCCATTGGTTCCCCAAAAGGTCTGCCTCTTTTAAGGTCTGTGACTGTGTCAGCAAGAAAGATGAACTGTGAGCATGTCAAAAGAGACCAGTTAGTACTGTGTATTTTTTATTTTTTTTTTTAGAACCGCATGAGTAAACTTTTATAATATTCTCATATTTCCAAAATACATCTATCAATTAATTTTATCTCAAAATTAATAAAATTACTCAATCAAAATCAATATAATTTTAAATATATTTATGCCCTCAAATTTTCATGTCAAAAGGTCTGAAACTGTGTCCTCAAGAAAGATTCAAAACCGTGAACATGTCAAAAGAGACCAGTTATTACTGTATTTTTTAAAAAAATTCTTCTCGAATAACTTAAGTAAATTTAGATATTAATCCATAATGTACACGTATTTTGAAAGCATCCCTCATTATCTTTAGATCTATTAACTAGACCTAAAATTTTTTAAATTATTTCGGATCAATACCAATGTATTAATAAAAATCTCCTCAATGTATTTATATTTTCGAACCTGAATTTGATGCTATAAAACATTAATTTGACAACGTAATAAAAAGTTAGAGATGTACTTTCAATTTAGATTCGATGGTATAATTTTCAGAAGTATATTGTTTTAATTTGGAATGATTCTAAATTCTCTGGATAAATTAATTATAAAAAATATTTAAAAATATTATATGTAATTTAGATATTATACGTGATTTAAGTAACATCAAAATTTGTTTACACCGTTCAGTAAAATTCCGATTTTTTTTTCTTCATGCGTTTGAATATCAAGCCTGTTCATTTAACAGATGTTTGAGCAAATTGATGCAGTGATACAGACTGCAAAGGGGAATTCTAGAGCAGGTTTAAGTGCCTCCTCTGTTGGCTCTGTTCCCTGCATTCATTTGTCTGCAGTGAAGAGACAAAGGGCTGAAGGTGCTTCTATTTTACTTCCTGTATAGTTTATTTGTTTTATTTGTTTATTTATTGATTTTATTTAATCCAAAAAAGTACAAGCTTTACAGCCCATCATCCGCTGTTTCTCATCAACTCATCCTTATCCAATCAGACGAAGTTACGACAATCTTCTCCTTTGGCTGGATCTTCTTTATTTATTTTTTATCTACGATCATCCTTTTAATTAAATTCCAATGACACGTACCAAGAGAAAAAAATTGATAAACTTAATTAGTCATATTAACTAGTCTTGGGTGATTGATCCAGTCTGATAGAATTTTTTTATTGACCATCTGAATAAATTAAGAAACGTACATGATGAATAGCCTAGAAATTTAGTATATGTTAGTTGTGCAACTTATTTAGAGAATTTTTTTTTATAAATATATCATATCTGGAGATTAAACCGTAAATATCTAGATAACAATCTGAATATCCTACTATATGGTGATAAAAGGTGAATAAGCTCGCCTCCAACACCCCCACCAACCAGTCCCAAGGCTAACATGGAGGAGGTAAAAGGATTTACATTCAAGACAGCAAATAAATTAAATCGAGTCAAGTTTAAATCATTCAAATTTATTTAATATACTAATTGAATCAAATCGGACCAAGTCTAGAATGAACCATGTTATTAAAATAATTGTTTAAGCTAAATTTGATTTTTTTTTTTTTTTTTAACTTAGCTTGCTTCAGACTTAATTTGAGTTTCATTCGTTTAAATATTATCGAGCTTACAATCCAAACTTATTTGATTTATTATTAAGCTTCATCATTAAAACTTACTTATTTGATTTATTATTGAGCTTCATCATTAAAACTTATTTTTTTATTTTAAAAGTTTTTTTATTTATCTAGTATAAAGATAAGTGATCCGGTAGTAAGACGGGGCTTAGTCAGCAGAAGACCAATGACACGTGGACGATCAAGGTCAAGACGGTCAACGCCTTCGTATGCTCTTTCAATCGGGTGGGCCACCTCCCTGATTAGCACAGCGAGTTCCCGAGCTAGCACTGCGACAGTTCGGCCAGATACTGAGTTCCCGATGCTCAAAAGACTCAAGCATAACAGAGATGAGGCCCGAGCAGCCGTCCCACTCGGGCGAATGGTGAACACCGTCCCAGCAGTGCGCAAGGCTCCCTTGCTTAACAAGGTAAAGCCAAGACAGTGGGCTAGAGGCCGAGCGGACCTCCACTCGGCTCGACTACTACATCATCCGAGCGACAAGCAAGCCAAGCGGCTCTCTCGCTTAACCCGGTAACCGACAAGGGGAGTAGCTGGGAATATCTTCCTAGGGACTAGTATCACCGACAGGCGGCATGGTCAGATATAGAATCGTACGGTGGAAAACTTCCACTGTCCCGTCAGGAATATGTTCGGGCTATTGAGGTATGACGTCAGACATGCGTTTCCAGATATGCTTTGAGAAGCATGCACGTCTCGAGAAGTGTGCACGTGCCTTCGGGGAGCCCTATATAAGGATCCCCAGACTTCGACGAAGGTATGCTCATTCATCTGCTGTAGCTACAGTTGTTCCACTTTCTTGCTCTGCTTGTTTGCTGCCGATGACCTAACTTGAGCGTCGGAGGATCGTCGCTGGAAAGTCCTTTCCGGCTCAGTATTGTGTTTGCATGTCCACATTAGCTGGAGATCCACACCTTCGGGAGTCTTCGCCTCGTCAGCAGGAGCATCACGTCCCCAACATCTACAACTTCGACTCGGACCGAATCAATAAGTATTTAATTAATAAATATAGTTTGTAAATATTATTATTAAATATTATTCATAAATATTAACTGACGAAATATATATACCTTTAAGATTGTTAATTTAATTTAACTAGTTATTTATTATTTAATTGATATAAATTGTTATCAAACTGAATATTAAATTCATCATCAACTTATTTAAGGTCCTTATGCATATCTGTCAAAATTTGAATAAAAGAACTCTTTGTATGCAACAAGTATTCTTTATTAGGTATGTTGATAAAAAGGTGAAGTCTTAATAACCCTTTCAAAATTGTTCTATACATTTTGAAAGAAAATAAATCACGAAAATTTATTCAATCTTAATCGAACCATTTTTCTATAGATGGACATAAAATAATTCAAAACAATATTTATATCCGTCGAAAATCAAACTATACCTCCTTGATAACGAGCCGTACTTGAATACCACCTTGACTACACCGGAGTGACAATTATAAGAATGCAAGAACGTGTGCTCCTTAACTTCTTAGACAATGTATTAATTAAAATAGTTCATCTTCATGGAAGAATGAACTACTTGCTTTATTATCGACGACTTTATCTTCTACACCGTCTTACCTAACTCATACTACTTGATTGATTGGATCACCTTCACATGTGTATATCTTATCTTATGCATTATTAAATTATTTATATTAAATCACATCTTATCCAATTCTAAATCAAATATTCACTAAAAAAAAATTATAAGCAATTATATAATTCGATCCTTGGAATTTTATATTGATATATATATAATTTTTATAAATTTTCTATTTTAACTTCCTTCTTTTGTTTTTTGCCCTTTCCCTGAAAAGGCCAAAAGTTAATAATTTCCCCTTGAATCCGACCGTTTCCACACCTTCCCGTAGCTCCCGTGACCGGCTCCTCCTCCTCCTCCCCCACCTGCCCGTCGCCGGATCTCCTTTGCCGTTCTTTCCCCTCTCCGGTCATCATCCTTTTTACTCTCCTTCCTTCGTGCCCTGCCCCGCCGATCGTCTGCTCTCCGATCGCGTCGCGCCTTAACTTATCTGAAAAAAAAGAGAGAGCAAGTTTTGGTCCTCGCTGATGCTCTAAAATCCCTATGCTCTGAGTCCGAAGATTTCAACTGAAGGGGATTCTTTTTCTTCTGTTTCAAACAGGGAAATTTGCTACGCCGAGGCGAGACCGATTCCGGGAATGGCTGATCTTGGCGAATCAAGAGAGGTGAGAGTGTTTGAGAGTACGGATGAGCTCGCCATCGACTTGGCCGAGTATATCTCGCTGCTATCGGAGGATTCCGTGAAGGAGAGGGGATGCTTCACTGTGGCGTTATCTGGAGGATCGCTGATAAGTATGATGGGGTAATTGCTTCCTAGATTTTTCGTAAAAGAAAATGTTTTTTTTTTCCTATAGACGTTGCGGTATCACGGAGGGAGACGAGGCCATATTTTGTTTCATGCAGGAAACTCTGTGAAGCTCCTTATAACAAGACTGTTGATTGGACGAAGTGGTATGTGTTTTGGGCTGATGAACGTGCTGTAGCAAAGAACCATGTCGATAGCAACTTTAAGCTCACAAGAGATGCCTTTCTTTCTAGGGTATGTGTGGTCAGTAGACTCTTGTTTGCTGGATGAACATTTATCAAACCCATGTCCATCTTCACCTGTTATTGTTTGTATTCATAGTTACCTTTCACTCTTCATTGAGTAGTAGAATCTTGAGAGATTCTCTCAAGCTTCTTCAAAATATTTGCTTAAACACATTATTAATGTTTATAACACCTATTGTTGACCTCCGTCATATGTTTATCTATAGCTCACCTTGCCTTTGCAATTTACTGTGATTGTTTGGCGTTAGAAGTGAGACAAAATTTATCTCAAATTCTCAAACTTTTCTCTAAATGTGACAATAATGCATTAACCGTCCATCAAATCAAGAAGTACGTTTTTTCTCAGTTCCATTGTGTGTGTGCCTGAAGTTTGTTAAGGTTACCAATATCCATAATTTCAGGGCCAAACCATCTAAAGTTGTGGTGGGCATGATGTGTAGCATATTGAATACGATGTTTTGTAGATAGTCAAAACTTTTGGATTCAAAATCGTGGCAAACTCAGTTTAGTTATGCCTAATTCAACTATGGTAGTTGAATTCAAATTGCTGAGATGACTGTTGCTCGACGATGAGAATGGTACAATTCAGTTAAGTATTTGAACTATGAATTTGAGTATCTATTGACTCAACCTTCTTCCAATGTCTCTTTTATAGAGAGGTATATAAAATGGAAAGGGTTGAATATGAGTGAAAAGCGAAGAGAGAGAAGAGGATGCCAAAAGAGGGACATGACTATCTCAGGTAGAGGAAATTTGAAGAGTAAACTAATATTAAGTAATTCATAATAGTGTTTCAACTTAGGATTTTAGCTGAAGTTTTAGTCTTTGCTTTCTAATACCATGAAAGAGTTCAACTTACGTAGTAGGGAGATAATTAGCACAGCAAATTATGGGCACTTTCTTAAATCTTCAATGTTATGAGAATGGTATATTGCAGATTTAGGTCTTTGGCAGTGAGAATTAAAGTTATGTGAGAACTATCTTGATGTGCTTTACTATTGCGATTCATTCTGCATCCTTGTTTGTAATTTTTTTTTGGAGTGATGAGTCTTTTCAGTATCTATATTTAGTTTTTAGTCTATTAGAGTAACATTATGAGTATGATTAAGTGATAGCTATATTTTAAGGGTCTTTTTTTGCTATTCACTTGAATTGGTGATTCACTTTGGGAACATCAATGGTGAACCCAGGACAGGAGGCTTTTATTCCTTTATATTATAAAGGTAGCCAAGGTGGTCCCCTAAGATGATGTTTCTTGAAAGCTTCGATTTAGTTCATATAATGAATAATTACAATTTAAGATTTTTTTAAGTCAGAATGAAGCTGGAATAACTGGACATTTATTCATCTACCATCAACTTGTAGTTACATTTTAATACTTAATATGCTGGAAATATTGCATGTGATTCACAAGAAGTCACAAATCTTCTACATGTTGCTGATTAGCTTCATCCTTCATAGACTCTTTGTTCTCTTTACATAAATATCAGAGAAAACCCATATTGCAAAATGCTCTGGCCACTTTTTTTCGTTGCTATGCAACTGAATTATGGACAATTTATGGATATTATTATTCCCATATAGCATTTCTCAGTGCATTACCCCACATAATGTACAAAATTATCATACTATGATTATTCGTCAGGTTTGAGTAGTCATTCATTGATACAATTCTAGACTTGCTTTCTGTTGAGATCATTCTAATGCTAATGCTTCAGTTTGAAACTGAAGGCTGTGAAATACGTGTTACCTGGCCTTGCTTGTGAATGCAAGTTTCAGCATGCAATGTGATCGATCCTGCATACATGCTATGCTTCTGATTCTGATTTAAGAGGTTTTGTTTAATGCAACCTTGTTTTGCAACTGTTCCTGATCTATCATAATTGTATTATCAGGTGTCTATACTCAACAGCCATGTGTTCTCCATTAATCACAATGCAACAGTGGAGGATGCAGCTGGAGAGTATGAATTTGCGATTCGCCAGCTCGTCAAGGTCCGAACTGTAGGCGTTTCTGAAAGAAATGACTGCCCCAAGTTTGATCTTATTCTTCTCGACATGGGACCGGATGGACATGTCGCTTCACTGTTCCCTAATCACCCAGCTCTTAAACTGAAAGAGGAGTGGGTTACCTATATCGCTGATTCACCTATACCTCCACCCGAAAGGATTACCTTCACGCTCCCTGTGATCAACTCAGCTTCTAATATTGTTATCGTGGCTACAGGTGAGGAGAAGGCCACGGCTGTGGGTCTTGCCATTTCCCGTGAGAACGAGAACTCCAATGCATTCTCTTTGCCCGCAAGGATGGTTCGACCAACTGATGGTAAATTGGTGTGGTTTTTGGATTCCTCAGCTGCTTCGCTTGGCGATGTCAGCAACGGTGGTTCTGGAGAAACCATGTGATAGGAGTAAAAGGTCCAGTAAATGTGTCTGTAGATCGATTTCCGAAAAAATTGTTTCTCTCGAGAGTAGCTGCTGTGAAGAGGGAGTTCCATTGCCGCTCGGTTTAGTAAACATTGTAGTTCCTCAATCCCTGTTAATCATGTATACAGCTTTTGTTCTTCTTCCTCAAATACCAAATACTATGTTTGCTTCAACAGTAAGTTTTTATTCATTTTGTATTTTGTTCCCTTAAAGTAGTAAAATCCATAGTTTGAGCTTATAACAACACACAAAACCCCCCTTAATTTATGCACGTAAAATTAAACTATAGATGCATTTTGGATTATCATCAGAGCTTGAATAATTTCTTTGAATATATTCTTATGCCTACTACACTAGTGTGTTATCATCTTCTTGTGCTGAACAGATTGTTCTAATTCGCCATATTTTCTAACACTAAAATAGTACAATTGAAGGTTGATATGATTTGGCAAAGGGAGAGATTCAGTGTGCAGATTGCTGCAATGCTAAACTAGAGAGGTAGGTTGATTCGACTCAACGTTAAATGTGCAAAAATAAACTTTCATTCTCAATAATATTTTTTTTCACGTGATTTTTCGCCTTGCATTGGATTCCTCTTGTCCATCCGGTCCGGTTCAAGGAGCACCATCTACATGCTCACTCGACTATTGCACCACATGAGCCATAACGTACCCACAACAACATGAACCCTCGTCGCCTCCAGCTGGCGTAGAGGCATCATGGGGGCCCCACCTGTTATGTCCTATCAAATCTCGACCGGTTGGTCCGATCTAACTCAAACCGGAACGAACCCGCATTCCCAGCCACAATTTGCCTCTGGAAGACTCAACCGTCCGGGTCGAACCGATCCCGACTCGATCAGGCCGGGCGGAGCATGTGATCAGGCACGATGATCGGGGTACGCTGCAGCAGCGGGGCACCAAAAGCCCGCGCCGGCCTCCAGATTCCGTACGATTCTCCACGCGTCACCGCGCGACTCGTCTCTGGCCACGCAACAGTGGCTCCATCCAATGGGAGGCTATGAAAAGCTGGGCCCCATCCGCCTTCCGCCTCTGGCAATTAGACAACGAATTCAAGAAAAACTAAAAAAGGGAAATTCCAACTCCGGTTCGCGTTCAAAACCTAGAGCTCTCTGCTATATATTAAACCCCGGGGCGGAGGGATGCGTCGAAGAGGACGAGGAAGACGAGGGAGATGGGGAGAGGGAGGGTGGAGTTGAAGCGGATCGAGAATAAGGTAAACCGGCAGGTGACGTTCTCGAAGCGGCGATCCGGACTTCTGAAGAAGGCTCACGAGATCTCCGTCCTCTGCGACGCCCAGGTAGGCCTCCTCATCTTCTCTCCCAAAGGCAAGCTCTACGAGTACTCCACCAACGCCAGGTGAGTTTAAATTAATTCGGTTTCGAATCGTCACGGATGGATTCGATCTGGATGGAACGAGTCATTAGTTTTTGATTCCTTGTAGCATGGAAAGCATTGTCGAACGTTATCGTCTCCATTCGTTTGTGGAAACTGGCATACCTGTAGCAGCAGATTCCGTGTCTCAGGTGATTTACTGGTTGGTGTAGAAATACGAATTTAGAAGACGAAAAATGATGAACAATATTTGATTGCGCTTGATGTTGTGTACAGATGAATTGGAGGCATGAGTGCGGAAAGTTGAAGGACAATATGGAGGCTCTGCAACGAAGACAGATGTATGGAGATGTTAAGGGTTTTGCTTGTTGGTTTCTCGTTTGTTTCAGTAATTTTTGTTGGTGGTATGCTCATTTAGGCACCTGGCGGGGGAAGAACTCGAATCGTTTGGACACAAGGAACTGCAGCAACTGGAGCAGCAACTTGATTCTTCTTTGAAACTTACAAGATCAAGAAAGGTGAGGTTCTCCTGAATCCATAGTTTGCAGAGGCATTTTAAATACGTGATTTGTTGGCAAATAAATAGAGAAATTGGTGTCGATTATTTTCCCTTTTGTTCATTGGTTACAGAACCAACTGATGGTGGATGGGATCGAGGAGCTTGTCGAAAGGGTAAGCCTCTTTCCGTGTTCAAATTGTTTTTTCCACTTGTTGAAATAAGTTAGATTAGAAGATGGATTGGCTACTTATGTTTAATTGGAGAGAAGAAACGTTAACTGAAACAAAGTTCTTAAAAATATTAATCTGTCTTTATTTTTATCTCTGTGAACTAGAAATGGCAATGAGCTGAGCCTAGGCATAGTACATTAAAGTGCCATTTCATTTCAATCTGCCTGAGGCTGTCCTTCCCTCGTACCAGTCGTACCTGGAAAATATTTTAAAAATTAAATTGGAGATCAAGATATATATAAACTACAGCAATATAGATGTAGGTTCAAATATAAAATTCAAATTATATTATATAAAATAAAAACATACATATAGCAAAGTATATTACAATAATATATATATATAAATTAATTAGAAGAATAAAAACACAAATATACAGCACTATATCTATTAATTCTATATAAATTATGAATGACAGTTAATCAGAAAATAAGCTATATAATTATTGAGATTTTCTAGATCATGTTCGGTAAAAGTATTTGTAATTGTTCTCCGCCCAAAATGGTTATCCACTTTGTTTGCTTCACCTATTTAAAAATATATGCTTTGTTTACCTTGAAAAACAGAGAAAGGATAGTTTGTATGAGACTCAAATATTTTTCTCCATTTATTTGATATATAATTAAGGAACGGATGTATTTGAAATTAGTTCATTGATCAAATTTGGATTAATTTTTTGTTCATTTAAAATTGTACGAGGCTAATTTTCCTTCTTCCTTCCGAGTAAAGGTTTTTGGCGAACTAGAAGGAGCTAGTGAGAGCTATCGAGCTCACGGTGAGCTCATGGTGTGGCCTATCCTTGAGCTCGCGATTGTTGAATTCCCTCTTTTCCTTTCTTCCCTTTTCTTTTTTTTTCTCTTTCACTCTTTTGACCTTTTTCTTTTTAATGGTGGATCTTTTCCACTAATAATTATTTTCCCTCTTCAATTCACCCTTCAGGTTAACAGTACGTGTGAAAAATCTCAAGGACTAGAACAATTTTTGACGATCCGAAATCAAAGACTCGACGACTCACCTTTTAAACGTTGTCTGAATTAGGACATCATGAAACAGGCTTCTGTTCTTTCAACATCATTCTTTATTGTCTCTTTGTGACCATTACTTTGATATTTTGGGCCACACACTTTTTCCAATTTGAGTGCTTATGCTTTGTATACAAATCAGACTTGTATATACCTTGAAACCTGCCGACACACTCAAATCCAATATTATATATACATCTTTTCTTACCAAAACACTTATGTAGCACCCCGGATAAATCATGGTACAATCCAACTTAGTCCATAGGCAAACTTCACAATATATCTCACCATTATATTTTGACTTCTGACATTTCTAGAGGGTAAATCTTGGATAAAATTTTTGTGAAGATCCTTCCATATACAATTTGATGAAGGTTGCGTTAAATATTTAGGAATCTAAATGCACATTATCATATTTTACAATATATAAAAAACTGATGCTCTCACGGTAGCCATTGAAATACAAAACAGGTGAACTTACATTATTAAGCTGCGCACCTTTGTCAACTAAATTAATGGACGTTGGAATAAAACTAATGCCCTTGTAATATAGTGAAATACTCTTATTACATTACTATACTTTAAGATTCCTAGAATTTTATAACAGGGATATAGTTTGACATAATATCATCATAATCTTTCAATTAACTCACATTGCCCTGTCCTTCAACTTAACGTACCTAAAGTTATCTTTCTATAGATTAAGCTTCTGGTAAGTGAGCGACAAAGACAAATTTTGATTAATTTTGAGAAAATAAATGAAGCTTACTATTTGTACATTTAGCTTTTCATGTGACATGATTTCAGTTTGCTCCAACTTGACAGGGAAGGTCATTGGAAGAGCAAAATAGCATTCTGAGGAACAAGGTACATAATACACCTGAATCTTTTCTTATTTGAACTCAACTATCCTATTCACTTCTACTAACTTCATTATATTATGTGGAATCACATATACAAATTAAATTACAAAAGCTCGTAGACAATCATAAGCACAGGGCTTTAGCCACAATGATCTCCCCTTTGCCTTCACCTTCATCACAAAGGGACGTTCTCCCAGACTCCAATATCAGGTACGGTGAATATCTTTGCCCCCAATGAGAGAAGGCACATTATTACATTATTACGAGCAATCTTTGTTACATTTTTTAGTATGTTTTTTTCAGCAAGTACTGTCTTATACATGATGCAGAACTTACCAAGCCGTAGTCACTCCTCCAGAGGATGAACCACCTTCGAATTCCCTTGCCTGGAAGAGGTTGCCTCAATGGATGCTTAACCAAGGAAAATCCTAAATCAGAGTACTTTTTTATGCGTAAACTTGAGGAAAACATCGCACTGATCAGTAGTACTATATATTTGGTATCTCGAGGACATGCCAACGACTACTCTACCGGCAGACTAGAAGACATTATGCTATGGCAGCTTTGAGTGGCACAAGTTTCTGAAACATGGTTGATAGAAAGAGTTTTTATGGCATGAAACGATTCTGCCCTGATGAAGGTGCCACAAGAACTGTCAATGTATTATTGTAAAAAAATATTTTAGGCTGCAACTAGTTTGGTTTAAATTATGCGAAGTACCTGTTTGTATGCTTAATGGGTTACTACTTTCTTGGATGTAGTTCTTTGTGCTGCTGTAGCAATTTCTCTGTAATGGAAAGAAGTTTGTCGTATCCGCATGTACAAATTTTTTGTTGAATCTTTTTCGAAACTAAACTATATTTTCCTCCCTAGATAATGTTAGCTATTAATTGAAAAAAAAAAATGATATGCCTTTTGTCCGTTGGAAGTTAATCTATTAGTGGAAGGTGCCAGCAGAATTCTTAGACAAAATCATTACCTGGTGCCCACCCAGTAGAATTCTTAGAGGATATTATATATTGTTGTGCAATGAGTTTGTAGTTAATTGATATGAGAGTGTGTATTTAGAAATATATAAAATTGATAAAAAGAAATAAAACAAACAAGTAGTCCCTGGCAAACACAACTTTCCTTGCAGTCCCTATTGGTAAATATAATTTTACATGCAGTCTCCATCCATGAAATACTTTCTTTTCACTCCCCAGTCAAACATATTTACCTAATTGCCCATGATATTTTTAGGTAAAAAAGTCCAAAAATTAGTATAAATCCTCTTAAATTCAGTATATTAAATTAGAATCTAGTATATTTCCTATCAAATTGAGTACGATTCTTTTTTCACCTCAAAATATACTCGATTTTAGTTTATTGTGCTTAATTTAATAGAAAATATACTCGATTTTTAATATAAAGTACTGACTTTAAGAAGAATTATACTCGTTTTCGGACTTTT
>JBBMJZ010402174.1:0-13227 GCA_037833815.1 Zingiber zerumbet
CAATCAGAACAAGTATTCCGCTCGGCCAAGAGGGCCGAGCGGGGTCGTGTACAGCTTGCTCCGCCCGGCGAGTACTCCTTCTGGCGCGCTGATGAAGCCTAGTCTCATATCTTGGCCGAACGGCCAAACAGCTCGGCCCCGTGTGGGCGGCACTTATCCTTGAGCGTCGGAAACTCAGCCTGCCGCTGTCTATTCCTACATATGGAGGTCTCCTACCGATCGTCTCCCCACATGCGTCCGGTCGGCCATACCCGAGCGGACTCTCTAGCCTTTGACCTCCAGGTGTAGCTATCCTCCATCAATGTGGGCCCCCCGTTCTTATAACCGGATCAATACAGTTCGAGGGAAAGTTCTATTGTATGCTCCTACGGTCCTACCCTTCTTTGTAAGAGCATATTTTTCCAAACCAATGACATCTAAGTTATATAGCAACAATTTTACCATTGCATCAAGATTCTTTTTCACCGAAATTATACTAACCCCCACAGGCTCAGCTAAGTTAGTAAGTGGCAGGTTGATTGCCACATGAAGTCTTGGGGTTGAATCTCGGGGTTGGAGGGGCGTAAATCCCTGCAACCTATGTAAACTCTTGCCATTTGACTTCTCAGTCACCGTAATTTACCTTGTTCATGTTCGTCCGGGGCGGGCTGGCGGGGGCGCTGGGATGAACGTATTTACCTTTTTGCCCCACTTTTAAACTTTACTAATAAAATTAAATATCTTTAATATTATTTCATATACAAATGTTTAAGAAAACAAATGGAAATATATATATTAAGGCTATTTTTTTTTCTGCTGCCTAGAGGCTTAGAATTCTCCCTCTTGAGAACCATTCTTCATGTAGAATTCTCGATCTAATTATATAATTTTAGAAATGCTTTATTGAAAATGCTACCTAACCAAACGATCTCAAACTTTTCAATGTTTAAGCGCATGAAACGGGAAACTAAGGCTTTGTTTGGTATGTATGATAGGATAAAATTAGGTTGATTAGGATAGGATAAAAGGTAGGATAAATAATCCCTTTGGAGGCCATGGGATTATGAATCCTACACCTAATCACCCATAATCCTACTCCTAATCAACTCTACCAAACGCTTGATTAAAAACTTTTTAAAAATATAATCCTATCCTATCATGTATACCAAACGGAGCCTAAAAGTATAATGGCACGATAAAATTTCCTAGGGAATGGGAAGAAACATAAATATAGTTATATCTTCTCTTTATGACTACGTTTAGGGCATGTGATTTGATAATTATACATATGAAAAATGACTGCATTCTGAATCTAAGTCCTAGAGCTATGTTGGTAGAGTAGAGGGCGCTTTCTGTCATATTATTCCCGACGTGACTTTCTGTCTTATTTGTTCCCAACATGTTATTATGTTATCTCCTGTTTGGTATGAACAAACATCTGATAGAAGCATTGTTTCAGACTGCATCTGTGGTTGGCACAAGACTATGAAGGGTCTCTCTCTGTCATTTCTAATTTTGTTATGATTGGAGCTTAAGAACAGATTGCAGTTTGATATGGTTGAGATGTTTCAGACTTGTAGGATTTGTTTTCAGGATCATAGCCTTTTTATTTACAGCCAAAAGGCGATATATTTACAGGAAAATCACATAACCACAATGATTTTGGCCTAATTGATGACTTTTTGAAACCTTTTTTTTTTATGTAAATATTCTCACTATGTCAAGCTAACTATTACATAAATTTACATTTATTACCAACTCAGACTTTTGGTTATGTAAAAAAAGATAGCCTTGGTAATTTTGTAGATGCACATCTACAACGCCTCTCATACACCACTTGTTTCCTATGATCATCCATTATTTCTGACATTTTTTTTATTCACCGTGTTCAATATTATCTTGTTCGGGCAAGGGGTCTGCAATCATGCCTTCCATTTCCACTGTATCAGCCGTTGGCTTAAAACTCGCCAAGTCTGTCCCTTGGGTAAATAATCTTGTCTCCCGCCACTTGATCTCAGATTTTTCTGCTGCATTTCTCTCATACTTTTACCTGATAATACTTTTTCTTCATTACAGACAACAGTGAATGGGAGTTCCAGAAATATGGTCACTAGAATAGAGTCATTAAGGTGTTTCCAAGGCAGTTTGGATCCTGCGGTAGTGATCATCCAGAAGATACTAAAACTCGTATTTACTCGACTTGCACTTTGTTTACAATTATGCCAACTTGCTGCAAATTTCTTCAATACCAATTGGTTTTAATGCCGAGGAAAGTACTTGTTATGCTGTATGTGTGGTTTCATACTCTACTATTAGTCTTTGTTTGGTAGGAATAATATAATCAAGTGCTTGTTCTGTGTGGTCAATTTAATGTGTTTCCCTACTTTCAGAATGTTTTATTCATCATGTGCTATTATAGGTTACGCCCACCTTGTTTTGATGTTTCTAGGCTGAGATAGAAGTTCTAGAGGATAGAGGGAGAACAAGGAAAATTGTTGGTCAATATAACAATAATGATTTATAATCGATTTGAATGTTCCTGATGACAATTTCCGCAGTGTGTTTGAAAAGGTAGAAGGTTCTTCACTTCTTTCTTCTTTCCAAAGCGAGACTTTAGTATTCAATGGTTTAGTTATGCTTCGAGAAAAGTGCAGAAATGAGTCTTTTTTTTTTTCCAACGGCCTGTTGGAAAATAATCAATTCAACTGCTACCTTCCTCAGGAACTTGGAATTTGTTACAAAAATTTAAATCAAGACTTATTGGAAGTCTTGTAGTTTCAGTTAGTTTATTAATTCTTTTTCCAATTTTGACTTGCTCTCCTATTGTGATGGAACGAGGTATCTGTGAAGGCTTCATGAAATTCGCATGATAAGTAGAATATTATTATATTAAAAATATTTTTTATTTGATTAAAATTATTTAAATTATATTAAAATTGTATTAGGTTAGTTGAAATCATTTTAAAATTATTATAGCAATTATTTTGGTAGTTATTATATAGCTATTGCAATATTAGAGTAGTATGTAGTAGTACACAAATTAAAAGGGCATTTTTTTTATTTTATTTTTGAAATGTCCCAATTTTTTATGTCCCCATCTCATATATAATTATTCAACTATCTTTTATTATATTATTTCTATCATTATCTCTCATTTATATTTTTCATTTAAATTTTGAACTGGACATGGTGAAACTATGAACTCCTAGCCGTTATATAGTTGTAGTTGTTACGATTTTATAACTATTATAATTGAGTTGTTCTATGGTTGTAATAGTTATGAAATCGTAGTTATTATAACGTAAATATTAGATAAGTTTTAAAAGGTCATAATTTCTTAATTAAAGTTGAATCACGAGACACAATATATCGAATTAAAACTAGTTCAGATATCTACATTTGCTACCAAATGTAATCGACCTAGTTTTAGGTTCAAAAAAATATCATTTAAAACTTTTTTAAAGGTTTCGAAGAATTTTAATCCTCATTATTAATGTTATTTTTCAGTAGATACGAAATCGTATGCGATACCCATATTGTAATAGTTATAATTTTATAGCTGCTATAATACTTCTGATTTATAATTGCTACAATACTTCTGATTGATTTAAGATTTAAGCGGAAGATTTAGCATGAAGGTGAAATAATAATAGGAATAGTACTTATCTACTTGAGAATATTCCTGTCATGTTATATGGTGTGGGGTATCTTATATGGGGTGCGACATCGTTTCGATAAAAAAAAACAAATTTAAATGGATTTTATTTTTGTTTTTTCTCTTTTTGACAATTTGAAAAAAATAGAGATGCATTTTGATGTTTGTCCTATTTAATAGAGACGTTAACCCAGCAATTGCTGTATTAGTTATTATAGTATTGAAAATGTCTTTTAATTTTTTTAATGATTTATATAATTTAGCGGACGGTCGTCCAGCATCCTTTAATTGTAAAACACATCATAATAAAAATTAAACTATAGGTAGAGACAATTAAACGTCTTTGGGTCACATTAAATTAGCAAATTCTATACAGTGAGTTGTCCCAGCTACTGATCGATCGATGCACGCATGATATCTCGATCCGAATAAATTATATATTCGTAGAATTTAATGCCAATTTGATCAATTTCATGTGCACACACAAAAATAAATAAATAAATAAATAAATAAATAAATAAAGGTGGCTCTTTCCAGAATTACACTGCATCATTTAATATATTTGAAATTAAAATATTATTCAAAAAAATATTTACATCGGAGATTAAAAACAAAAAGCTTTCTGGAAGACTAGTCACGTGATTGGGAGCACGCAACCGCGTACCGAAACTAAAATCCCCACGTCGTGCGTCCGCACCAACCGAAATCATCGACGACTGCAACGGCGGTCCTCACCGTTAGTTTTGAACTTTCCACGCGTCCACAGTGAGCAGTTCCTCCATCCCACGGACGGTCCAGATTCGACCCCTTGGGGATTTCTAGAACGGACAAATCGCATCCGACGGTTGAGAATACTAACTTACTTCCCAAGCTTTCCTCCCCTGCTGCCTCTATAAAAGTCATCGTCTTTCGTTTTCTTCTCTCCCAAATCTTATCGGCAATCGAGATGGCGACTGAGCGCCTAGCGCCGGCGACGTTTCCCTACTTCTCCTCGTCCCCCAGCTTCGGAAGAGCACCCGTCGAGTACGAAAACGCAGCGTACGATGGCTCCGACTCCCCCACTTTCGGCGTCGCCCACCGCTTGGAGACGCTGCCTCCCCCGGTCAAAGCCTCCGCCGACGGCGACGACGAAGAGTACGACGCTTCCAGCGATGATTTCGAGTTTTCCGTCGAATCGAATGGAGCTTTCGGGTTTCCTTCCGCCGACGCGGACGAGATCTTCTGCGGCGGGCGGATGCTCCCTGTCTACCCTGTCTTCAATCGCGATCTCATCCGCCGGCCCGCGGAAGCGGAGGGGCCGGCGGCCGACACGATGCCCATCCGGAAGCTTCTAATCGCGGAGAAGGAGGTGGAGCGGGAGGAGCACCTGCCGGAGCGGTGCAAGAAAAGCGCCTCCACCGGAACGCTGCGGGGTCTGTTCCGGAGCTTTACGATCGGACGGAGCCAAAGCGACGGGAGGGATAAGTTCGTGTTCATCGAGGCGTCGGCGCCGGGGTCGGCGTCGGCGAAGAAGATGATCTCCAATAAGGTCGCCAAGAAGGGACCGCGGGCGGCGGAGGCAGATGCAGTCACCGCCAACCCTACCTTGTACGGCAAGGGAGCCAACAACAAGGCGGTGAAGGGACCGCGGCGGTCATTCTTACCGTACAGGCAGGAACTACTGGGGCTGTTCGCTCCTGCCAATGCATTGACGCATAATACCCATAAAAGAAACCCGTTTTATTATTAATAAATATCCATTATTATATTTTCATCTCATTTTGTAGAGAAAACAATTCTTATTGAAATTTATTGTGTCCAAAAATAAGAAAATCTTTATAGTTAACATTTCAATCAGAAAATTTAAATTAATAAATGAATATGAACATTTTCAACACTTGGATAAGCCAAGGTTATTTTATTGTGGAATATTGAATCTAACCCACTAATCATTAAATTATATTTCTTCTAATGGTTATATTATTTCTTAAAAATGAAGAGGTCCCTATCATGAGCTTGTCCAACTTGTTTTGGAAGCTAAAGAAATGATAGAACTTCACAAGAGTTTGACATGGGAGATGGGAATAAGTCAATGGCTAAATATTTATTCATGCAAATTAAATGAGACCTAAAGATTGAGCAATACAAAGTGTGCATTGTAATCACAATAATACCATTTGACTCTAGGAATTGACCAGAATTAGCTTAGAGGCCAGCAGTCTACATAAAGGAAATGTGTGTCTCAAGCAGCCACAGGACTCAAGCCAGATGAGAGCTGTAACTTGGCAGCATAGTCCCGAGCCCACAGATCATAGTGCACGATTTCGTCGAGCGAAGGGCGGGCGACGAGTTCGTTTCGGTGAGCATCGCATGTGAGTTCCACTACCTTGAATATGTCCAGATAGTTGATTCTGCAAAGTGGAACATTATGTTTTGTGACTTCGATTGAACTGTAAGAATGAAGCATCAAAGGAATTGAAATAAGGGAGAAGTACTTCTCATTAATGAACATCTCCACTGCCTTTTCATTTGCAGCACTAAGGACTCCTGTCATTGTGCCCCCGGCTCGGCCAGCTGCATAGGCGAGATCCATTGAAGGGTACTTCACATTATCCGGAGATTTGAAGGTCAATGAGCCTTGCCTGCATTGCAAATTTGCGATAAGTTTTCTATTTTGTTCACTCAATGATTGTATACTGCCTCACTCAATGCTAAATATAATGACAAAAGCTTTCACGCGCTGTTAATGTCGGTAACTTTGTAACAAGACAGTATGCATGTAGGATACGAAAAAAACCAAATACGTAACAAATTAGATTAGAATCTCATACTTGCAAAGATCAAGTCGAGGCCATGAAATCTCTGAGCAATAGATTCTGTCCGGCCACGATAGTGTGTAAAGGATTGGAAGGCGCATGTCAGGCCACCCTAATTGAGCCAATACAGATGAGTCCTGCAAAATAAACATAAATTAGTTCAAAACTATGAGTTTAACATTCTTTATGCCGGAATATGACAGTAGTTGTTGACAAAAATCTATAATGAAGATCAGAGATAATGGGTTTGCGATAGAATTTACCTGGGTCTCAACCATGGAGTGGATTATCGATTGTGGATGAATCACAATCTCTATATTATCATAATCTGCTCCAAACAAATAGTGCGCTTCTATAACTTCTAGTCCCTGTATGACAAAGAATATTCTAGTTGAATCTGAAAATGTAGGGTATAGAATCGAATCCTAACTAGCAAATTTTATGATAATGCTGACAATACCTTGTTGAACAGGGTAGCAGAATCCACAGTGATCTTTTTTCCCATGTTCCAGTTGGGATGCTTCAAAGCATCAGCAACCTTCACGTCTTTTAGTTTTTCAACAGGCAAATCCCTATGTCAAACACCAAAGTAGATGTTTCGATAACTTACTCGATGCTAAATCAAAGGTGGAAACAGAGAATTGCATTACTGATATCTACAAACATAAACAGGCTCGCATTGTTTTTGAGAAAGAAGGAATCAACCTCAGTTACAATAGTCTAACTCCTAGCTATGAATTTAGAAAACACCGGGGCTGGGTCCTAGTCCGGTCCGGTTCTATGAGTGGATCAGATGTGGAATTGAACAAATAAAAAACTGGTCCTAGCAGTCAATTTTTGTCACACAAGCCAAACCAGTCAGATTGACAAAACCTGGCCAATTTTTTGTTTCAAAGCTTAAATTTCCAATAATAACCCTCATCATTGTTTGATAATAAGAAGTAAAACCGTCTTTCAATTTATAGTTTGATTCAGATAAGCGTTGTCTAACTGACATGATGCATAAACAATGGATTGATCGTACAATTGTCACACGACTATATCCATAGCCATAGGACTCCACTCTTGTGTCTCTAGAACATAGATTGTTAAAATGTATGCCCTAAATTGTTAGCATTTTTTAGTCATTTATAAAAGATGAAAAATGGAAGCTACTTTGCAGTTCTTATACCTGAAGGCTCCTCCCGATGCAGTCAAAATTATGCGGCGCAGTGCACCCTCTGACAAGCCTTGGATACACTGAGAAAAAAAATGATACTTTCTAAAGATCAGGTATCTGGGAAACTAAATCAAGCCTTTAATGAAAAACAGAATTTTGGAGTAAAAGGAGATGAAATCACCAACTGCTAATTGAATGAGCAATGCATCAAGAAATGAATACCTGGAATATGGCAGAATGTTCTGAATCAGCAGGAAGAATTTTCACATTGTGTTTGTGCGCAAGTGGTAGCACAAAAGGACCGCCAGCAATAAGAGTTTCTTTATTTGCCAAGGCTATGTCTTTCCCAGCCTTAATAGCAGCAACTGTAGGCTGATCATATAAAATTGGATTAATTTGAAGCATTAAACTGAATGTAGAGAGAATAATTATTAGATCCAGATATGTTTTGCATCAGTATATGTATCTTTTTGAATAATTCTAATGCAAACAATAAAACAACCATATAAAATTTCAAATGGCCAAAAAAAAAAAGGAAATTGTATTAAAAAGACCTGGGATGCTTCAAAACTATCAATCAAGATATTCTTCTTCTCCTGAATATAGAACACTTATAGAACTAGAGCTCTTAAATTTCAGCCATTTCAGGTGTCACAGGCGCCATTGAAAAATGAATGCAATGATGATAAACATGTTGGTATGCTGAATCATGTTGAACTAGCTCGTTGCATATATGAGTATTCAAAGTAAGTGCATGTACATCCATTTAATATCCAACACATATTCTTTGTGTTTCTCTTGTGATGAAATCTGAAGAAGCATTTGCAACCTAATGCAAGGTCAAAGGAACATAGTTATGAAAAAGGTCAATACTCAGTATTCTCCCAGCCAGTCTTGGTGTTCACAATCTTCTAAGTTATCAAATGGTTGCTCAATGACCTTCTGAAAATGAAAAGCTAATTAGTTGTTATAGGGTTGATCTACAATAAGGTAAATTTCAAAAGGATACAGTTTGACAGATCAAATATTAGTCTATCCTGTCGAGAAGAGCAGCATCAAGTCAACCAAAAAGGTTCATCGTCTAATTGTTTATTTTCAATGTCAAAAGAATTTTTGATGTTTTAAGTGGCACCGCAATCATTCAAAACATAAACTATTATGAAATTTGCATCAATGTAAATCTCAATTACAAGGTAACAATATCGAGATAGAATTAAGAGATAATGCATTACCTTTAGTCCTGCACATCCTACTATTCCTGTAACTACTGTCACGGCATCAGGATGGCGAGCAACCTAAAAACTCATATCAGAACAATGTTAACTTAAGAACAGTTCAAACAGTTCACAATATATGCACACAGAAAATTACCTCTACAATGCCTTCTTCTCCAGGAATGATTTCAGGTTTGTGTTCAACATCCTCCAAGGCCTTTTTAAGTTCAGCAACCAGCGACTCATTTCTCACAGAAACCAGTTGAGGTCTGAAAGTCTTTATCTGATCAAAGGGAAAAAAGAATAGACTTTTAGACAGTACAATGACATTAATGTAACTCTAGCATAACTAGTGTTACCTGATCAGCAAGGAGTGTCACATTGGAACCAGCTGCAAGGGCAACAACCTTAAACTTGTCTGGGTTTTCAGCAACTATATCCAATGTCTGTGCGCATTATATTAAAAGAAAGAAACATATCAAAATTTGGTGTCATAATTCAAAACGGTGGTGCTCATTTTCGCTAGATCTTTAAGGAAGCCTAACAACAGTGATTCTGTGTTTTTTATAATCCTGTTGAGCTTGGTTGATAAGTAGGCTCAACAAGAGTGACTGTACTTTTTGGCAAGAAATAATCCAACAACTTGAATCAACAACTAGTAGTTTCTAAAAGATCATCTAGAATATTGAAAGTAAACATTCATGAGATGAGATCCCTAAAGTAAATATTCCCCCAATGTGCCAACAGTTTGATAAAAAAATATTACAAGATACACAATAAGAGGAAATCTATGTTGTCACTGCCTTCAACTTTATACCTGAGTTCCAATTGACCCAGTGGATCCAACAATTGAAATAGGCTTTGGTCCATCCCAAGTCTTGCGTCCCGGTTCCTCAACAGCTCGGCCAGGCCAGGCCGGCGGAGGCCCCTGCTGCATGGAACAACTTGCTCTCCAGAATTGAATTTTTGCTCCCTTTTGTTTTTGTCCCAAAGGAAAGCACACTGAGAAAGGCAATGCCAAATAAAAATTCACATGCTACCCGTTCGAACACAAGTAACAAACCCCTACACTTAAATGGTTCGAAGCATACGCGAAGCTTGTTTTCTGGATTGCTCCAGCAGCTTCAGGAATTGATGCCCTTTTCTTAAGATTTTTTTTTCTCATAAAACTACTTTGAAAAGCTAAAAGTACAATTAAGAAAAGGATAAATCACTTTTGCAAGCTCCAATTGCAGTAAGGAACTGGAACAGAACTAAAATAAGAAAATAAAAGCCACTGAAAGGACCTAACCGTAGGGAAAAAAACCTTCTTCGAGTCCAGCTAATTCATTTATGCAAAAACAATCGATAGGGCGATAACCTAATCGCAACCAAATGTAATTAACAGCTGATTCAAGGTTGGAACTCGAGAGAAATCGGCCCAAATCAACGAAACCGAAACGAAAAACCAAGGTACCAGATCCAACTACACAGCTCGCGTCTCCGGACACAAATTCTCAAAAACAAGAAGAAAAACAAAAAAAAAAAAAGGTCGCACCTTTGCGCTGAGTAAAGGCACCCCGGATGGACTCCAAGAAGGAGACGCCTCCAATCTCTCCCGAAAGCGGCAGTCCGAGCGTCATCGTCGCAACTCGCACTAGCTTCCGCTCCGCAAATTATAGGAGGTTGGAGGAGGGATAAGACGAAGGGGGAATCTCGAATTGCATCGGGCGCAGCGCGGCGGATGCTCAGAATATTAGACAGCTACTCCGTCAGCGCTCGGCCCCGTTCGCCTCGGCCACTGGAGTGTGGGGGGCTCCGGTGACGTATTCGGTTGTCGTCTATAGCTACCGGTACACACCTTTCTCCATGTCCTTTCTCTATCTGATATAATATACATTTATAGCATTCTAGTGATATATTCGAACTGCTACATTGTTCTATAACGTTTTGAAACTGTTACAGACCTTTCTCTGAATCGAGTTTTTAGATTTATTTTATTTTTATTTTATTCCAATTTAAAAACAGTTAATATTTTAAGATTCGGCCCAAAGTATCGTTATAAAATAATCTCTGCAGCGTTCAGCAGTGGAAATTCTATACGTAAATATCCATAATTCAATCCAACTCTAATAAATTTATAAAAAAAAAATCTTTTAAATGGCACATGCAATTAAAATATATTATATTTCTAAATTATTTATTATAAATACTTTCTAATTTATTCGGATAAATTTTTTTTATAAAATCATATCGATATTTTGGATAGAGCAATCGGAAAACGGCGGATATAGACAAATGCGGCAGTTTGTCTCATTGTCTTCAACGGGCAAGGGATTGATCACAATCATACACTAGTTAATTTATTAACTTTTATCTACAATATTTTAATAATTTTATCAGATCGCCCTTCAAAAAAAAATAATAATTAAACAATCTATGTCTTATTATTATTTTGTTTCAACCTTTTAGTTAAAAAAATATATTATCCTTTGCTTTCAAGTACATGTAGAGAATCATCACAATTATGGAATAATTTAGTAAATTTATCCTTTCTCTATCTTTATAACTCTCTGCACCTTTTCCTTTTATGTGGATGCAATAGTGATGCTCTTATTGCTAAACAAGCAATTAGTATTACTTGGATGAATTTCATAACTCATGGTATAGGGCATCTTCCTCTTTTTCTTCTCGATTAGTTGGAGACAAGAAGAGATCATAAGTGATCAAGCTGATCTAAGCGTAACAAAAAATGACGTGGAAATAAAAGAACAATTTTAATTTTTTAAATTTTTTTTTTTTGTTGAGTTAGGATTTTGAGAGTGGTTTTGTATTTACAATGTTAGCGTCTTAAATCTATTTAAACACATGTTTAGTTGGTTTAGAGTTTAGTTTTTAGAATAAGAATTTACGGTCATACCGTTTTTCTCAAATGTTGAGTTTGATTGCATATCTCTTGGTATTATGCAAAATTAACAGGGTTTAGAATATTGCTTCCGTTATTTATATGTGAATCAATAGAACTAATAGTTATCTACTGTGTCAGTTGGTATCAGAGTGAGGTTGATCTTATAGAGTCAATTGTCGTCTCTTTCAGGAACGACGAGTTTTACTTTTCTATTTTCTGATATTCGTGTGCGAATTAACAAGATTTAGAAGATTATTTTCGATATTTGTATGCTAATCAATAAATTCAATAGTTTTCTGTATTACACCAAGAAGATCTAAGCATTGACAACGCTTTTGATGATGATATGACCAACAAGTCGAAGGTGAATTTTCTTACCATAGAGAGAATAATGCGGGAGCAAAAGAATAATTTTAATCTTTTTATTATTTTTATCGGATTAGGATTTTAAAAGTATTTTCATCTTTATGGTCATGAATCTATTTAAACATATGTTTAGTAATTTAGTAATTTTGGATTTACTTTTTGGAATAAAAATTTACAATAGCTGTTTCTTTTCAAACATTAAGTTTGGTCATCTCTTCGTATTTTACAAAATCAACAGTGTTTAAAAAATTATTTTTGATATTCATATATAAATCAATGGAAGAGATAGTTTGCACAAATAGATTTGTGATAGGTGGCTCCGTATGCTTAAGTGGTAGTTTTATATTAGCTCAATTGTAAAAGTATGATTTATAAAAGGAGCTTTAGTACAACGGTAAAATTGTTACTTCATAATAAAAATTTATGGGTTCGAATCCTGTAACAATCTCTGGCAAAAACTTTGATTGACTTTAACTCGGTAAAAACTTGATCGCTTAATGTCTAACTCAATCGTTTTAAATTATTATTAAATCGATTAAGCCGATTGTACTGATGTTGGGTCGGAACGGACAAATTAATTGGGATGGACAATCGGACAATCTAGTTGGGATCGGTCAAGAAACGAATCTGTCGAACTTTTGATGGATTTGGAAATCTAACACCAATAGTTAGTGGTGGTGGGACCCAGTGTTGGTCCAATAGCATTGAATGGTTTAGCAAAGAAACGGCCCGCAAAAATTATGAAACCCATCGGGGTTGTGTGATTGGCCGAGATTGTCGCTTTTTCCACACGCAAATCTCCTTCGATTTTAAGGAGAAAAAAATAATAACAGGAACGGAAAAAGTTTTATTTTTCTCTTTTAAAAAATATATATCTGATACATCGGTCCCATAAATATAAAAAAAGATACATATAGATACATAGATATAAGCAGGGCCTATCTTTAATAGGGGCTTGGCTGGGCTTAAGCCCAGCAAGCCCTCTAGCTAAAATATTTATTATAAACATATTTAAGTATAATAATTAATTATCGTCAAAATTTAAATTTGTATTTCGATTCAATTCTTTACTTCTATCTTCTCATTTTGTCCGTCCTTCTCATTTTGTCCGTCCTTCATCACATCATCACATCATGTTATCCCATATTGTCTTACTCTTAACTCCTTATGCA
>JBBMJZ010402216.1:0-13224 GCA_037833815.1 Zingiber zerumbet
AGGTAGATCCGCTACCTTAGCGGCCCCCCTAGTGCCGGCCCCACGGATATGGAGGGAGGTTCATGCAGGTACACAGGTCATAGGCGCATAGCGGGGTAAACCCCAGGTCGTCAGTTCCTGAGAATCGACCCCTAACCATTACACCAAAAATATCATGCGTCCACCGTATGTGCTACGCCCTGGGGGCAAGATTAGGATCTCACAAGATAAGATGGATATTGACTTTATCATTCACAATGTCACAACACAAAATGTTGATACCAGTTTGTCTGCAACTCTTCTCTGGTGGCAAAGGATCCGAATAATATAACAGAAATTGTTTTTTTTTTTTTTATTCCTCTCATGTATGAAGGAACAAAAGAAAGAAAAACATAGACTCAAAAAAGCAATGAACATATATCATCATCAGTTTGTAAAACTGAGAGGGTAGAATAGAAAAGGTTTGACAAGAGTTGACGGTGAAAAGAGGTTTCAATGAAGTTTCTGCACGTTTGGAGAGGAAGACATTAGGGTCAAAGTTTCTGTCACGTAAGACATGGCACTTAAAGCTGCTTTAAGGACCTCCTGCGAACAGCCAGGCTTCACAATGCTTCTTACCTATATAAAATTCAAAATATAGTAAAAAATAAGCTGAAAATGTAATATATATCATTTCTTTTGTCTAGAATTATGAATTACAGAGAAAAATTATCCCAAGTGATTCATAACCAGCTAATGAAATAGCGCAGAAAGGTTTTATTTTACTGGAAAGTAGTTCATAGTAAAAATGCTAAGGATGACAAGAATGCAAGAGTAGCAAATTTAAAAGCCCATTAAATGATATAAAAATAACCTCATCAAGATACTCCTGCAACTTTTTGATCCTGCCCATGTAGTCTTTATCTTCAACACACAGTGTGAGAGGTTTAACATCAGCACCTGGTCCTTCAAATTGGACAGGCCCTGGGTTTCTATAGATATCGTCCATCAGAAGTCTTGAGAAGTTGTTTCGTAGTAACCTGGAATACAAATTTAGGTAAGGTTGACTGATAAAAACAAGTTAATCTATAGTTTGCAGATGGAGGAAACAATCAAAAAGATCCTTGACTAAAATATTCTAATGAAATACTTGCATTCTTACTCTACGAATGAAGATTCCACAAATTATTATATCTGGTTAACATTGTGCATTCAATAGAAAAAGAGAAATACCTAGCAATGAAATAGAAAATCCAAAAAAAGGATCAGTGAGAAACTACATACTCATATGCTTTTCCTTTCAAGTCAACTGTGGCTGGATGGATGGCAGGTTTTCCAATTGAGGTGACTCCAGGATGACATGACCAATGTTTCTTCACAGTCATCATTGCCTAGCAATAATCGAAGCCTCTCGTCAAATGAAACTTATGCACATTAGTAAAGGACAATTCTAACTTAACCCTTAGAATTTGCCTTAAATTGCAGTTTAACCCCAAAACGAAAAGTATTGATTTGGGCCAGCAGAGTTTGCAAGTTTGTTCAGTTTGGCCGTTCAAAGCATTTGAATTTCAGTAACAAGTTGCTGAGTCACAGGTCTTACTGTAAATGGAGCAGCACCACATTTCCACTTGTTGGCAGGGTTTTTCAGATTTGTAATGGTAGCCATGTACCCATTCAAGCCAGCTGCTAATATGTGATAGCACACGTGGCCAAGGACCTAAAAAGAGCATTAATTTGATAGACGTCACAACTCAGATGAGGAACTTAAACATACCAGTTGCAAAATGTAAGACATACAAAGGCATAGTCGCAATCAAATTTTGATGGTAAGGATCCTCGAGCTTGATACCCAAAAAAGTGGCATATTGCATTGAACTTTTTTCCTTTGTAAGTACCTTCCTTCTGTAAAAATAAAATAATCCACAACTTAAACTGTTTGCATAGAGGATAAAAGATGCAGCATAAAAATAAATAAAAGGGTCATGACGACCATTAATAGAAAGTAAAAACTAAGTTGTCAGTCTGAACTACTGGAAATTCTTGCATTTAAGTTGAACTTACTAAACGCTTGTTCATTTCCGTCTCAACTAAATGTGCAAGAAGCTTCTCTGTCTCAATCTATATAGAAAAACACTAAGCAAAAGTCAGAGAAGAAAATGACTCCTCTTCAAATATTTTCAATATGTCAAAATGTTGAAGGTTTACTTGGGAAAGCTGTGCAGAGTCATCCGATTCTGGATGCAGAAGTAACTGCAGTGTACAACATGCGGTTTTAGAGTTGATAAATATTTCAGGAAATATTTTCCACCATCTAGTGAATAAACATCTAAACATATTCTAATACACAAAGAAGCAACTCAAGAAAGACCTATACCTGTTTCCTGATGAATGGTGGCAAGAATTCAAATAAAGCAGAAGCCCAAGGTGAAAGTTGAGAGGAAATATCATCAACAGACACTCCCCGGTGATGAAGAGCATGAATTTCCTAATCCATTTGACCATTAAATTATCTAAAAACAAGTCTCCCAGCTTCAATCTAACAAGCAACGAAAGTATAATGAAGCAAGGTTTATTTTACCTGAAGCAAGGCATATAATTCTGGTATACTCTCCACAAGCCCCTCCGGAATAAGGATGACACCGTGATTCTTGTCTGTATCAGAAGCAATTGGTACATCAGTAAATGATTCATAGAACAGTACAGCAAGAGAGAATCCACATGTTACCCTTCTCAGCCCTGGCTTGGACTGCATCACATAATTGTTTTGTAATATCAAAAATTGTAGATTTAGATGATGTGACCTCCTCCCCTAGGATAACCTGAACCAGTAACAATAAACCAAGAGTAGAATCTGAGTAACATAGAAAATAAAAATAATATAAAGAAGAAGATAAAAGGCAGCAAGAACAGATAAATGCAACCAGAAATAAGAACTTACCAGATTGGGATGTGACTGGAGAGTGCATTCCAAAGCTACATGGGAAGCCTTACGGCCCATCAGGCGAATAAAGTAATAATACTGAAAAGCAAATGAAGTCTTAAATAAGTCAAACAAACAAAATAAAGCAAAGAAAGTCATAATAAGCTCTCAGATAGTGTACGATTGAAAGCACCATGTACAAAAGAACAAATGCTAAAAATTTCCAATTCAGTGCTGATTACTAGATCAGATTGGAATGATACCAGATTAGTGTTGATTCATATCAACGGGCAATAAGGACAGGGAAATGTCTGGCTCAATCACCACTCAATGTTTTCTAGAGCTCTCCCCTTCCAGTATGATCCACCAACTAATGCAAACCCTAGTTTTGATTTACAACATCATCTATAGAGCGAATCAAAGTTTCTCATCTGTGTCAACCACCAGATATGGAGGAACACTAAAGAAAATGGATTTGTATATTTGACAGGAATAGCAACCATTTATCCAAACTTGCAATAGAAGAATTGACAAAAGAGAGCAAATGAATGATGAAACCCAAGGATTGAGAGATGGTGTATTCATTCTTGTACAGCGCAAGAGGATGCACAAAGAATATAGCTCTCACTAAAGTATATACTAGGATGAACACTGATGCATTGTCTGTAATTAATGCACCAATGCAAATTTTCTTTAAGTTTCTGTGACATGTCACCTTCCAAAAGTGGACACATGGCACAAAGAGAAAAGCATGGAAAAAACAACAAAATGATACTTTTTGAAATAGAGTATATAATGTATATAATTTTTATCCTTGAAAGGAATCAAGGACATAAAGTGAAAACTAGGTGGATTTTTTTTGTATTTTTCAGTGCTATGTTCAAACACAACACAGAACCATCACTCTACGTTATCACAAAGCTTTAGTTTTAAGCTAAAGGAGCAAGACAGAACCTTTTCAGCTGAGAGAGCATCTGTGCATACGTTACTAATCAGTTGTGAGTTAACCTGCAAATAGAATGACGAGAGTAATTTTTGTTAGGATATTTCATTGAACAATATCAGCCACAACCATGGGAAAGTGTAAGACGCGACCAGAATGTATTTTGAAAATCAAAATAAAAAGGCTATGAGAAATATGATTCTCTAAATTTAAAAGAAAATAAAAGGTAACTCCAGTTGCAATTCATCTTAGGAAAAAAATTATGTAACTAATTTCACTAAAAAAAACAATACCTTGCATATTGTGTCGAACCCAACATTTGTTTCAACAAACTGATTCTTTAGATCTCCATTCAAGGTTACAGGAACTCCAACCACCTGTCAGCAAAATTTCTTCGCATTTAATACTTCTAGAAGATCAAACAAAACAACCTTTTTCCTCATAAAGATCCACCAAAATTTGCAATAGTAGATACATCAATTTGTCAAATTAAAGTCCTTTGGACACCAAATAGATACAAAAAATATTAGTTAGTTTGTTGAATCAACAAACTCAAAATCTGGAACCTTTGTTGGGCATTTTAACTCAGCAAATGTCTCAGCAAGCTGGGCAGCATCTGTGTTGGAAGTAACTCCTAGAGAATTGCAAAAAAGAAAAAAAGGATAATCAACAGTTAATCCTGGCTATCTGAATAGACATACTTTTGCATAATTAGACAATACCTCCAATAATGACGAGGCCGTCTAACATCAAGTCTTTGCAGGCCAACATTGCAGCATTGACTTGTTCAGTTGATCTTATCTGATCCTTTGTCCGGCCAAGTAAATCATAGCCACCTACAAAGACAAGGAAAAATTATAGTTAGAAGAAATATATGAATAAAGTAGAAGAAAAACTGTCAGATCATAGATATCCTTCAAAAACCTTGATTTTTATAAGTTGACAGGATATTGTCAGTTATTTCCACAGTTTTCTTCGCAAATAATCCTTCGGTACCTCCTGCAAGGAATGAGAATAAATAATGTTAAACGATACACATACAATTCATCAAAATTGTAGACCATCTAAATCAATCAAGTAGCTACCTAGTAAACACAATTTAGTAAAGCAAAACAAATATGATTTAAACATAACAACTAGAACAATAATTTCTGGGACAAAAAGCATTTGATTGTTGAGGTAGGTCCAAAAAGCATTTGAAAGATATTAGTACACTTTGAGCCTTATTTTTTTAAAAAAAAACCCTCAAAGAATTAAGATTGAATGGACTTAACACATTCTTGGATAAAGAAAACAACCTAACAAACAAATCTGTTGCATGAAAAAAAGTAGTCATAACAATAATAAGCAATTAAAACAACACACTGATCAAAACTCATAAAATGAAAGTTATGTTGTGCTGGTAGAAAGTCAAGACAAAAACATAGAAGAGATGCAAGGATTGGATGGTAAGTACTAACTTGGCATTAGTAAAATGCATAAAGAACAGAATAAAACTACCAAAGGGCTAAGATTTTAGACCCAAGTATAAGAAAGAATCAGCAAAAATCTAAAATATCCAAACTTATGAGCACTAAGCAACACTCAAATGAACAATTAAATTAACCTTTTCAATCAAGAATGGAAACAACTATTCATCTATAGATTATGATTAATATCTCATAAGAAATAGGATTTAGAAAATTATAAAGCTAAATGATTTAGTGGATTATTAATAATGACAAATTAAAAATTGTGAATTGTATGAATGTCCAATTTTACTTTGTTGGGCAATTACCATTTCTATACTCCATGCATCATGGTTGGTTTGAAAATTTACCTTTGAGGAACTGCACCTCTTTCCATGATGTAGTAACCTCAAGATTTACATAGATAAATAGACTTGCATAAGGGTAAAAAGACAAACCTCATATAACCAATTTATATTTGACCAATGAATATCATATGTAGAATTAAGATACAAATCCTACTAAGAGCACAAGTGTTGAGGTGTATGACAATTTGAACCAGATATCATTACAGATAATGCAACAAAAAAGCTATATTAATATACTTTTAATAAATATTTAATAAATACTGGACATACCAACAAATCCAAGCAATGTACTTTTAGGGTTGTGGGTTTTGATAGCATCATGAAGACCCCAAATGACGTTGTGCCCCCCTGGGGATTGCCTCCCACAGAATACTATACCAACCCTACAACAAGAAGCAAAATGGTTAGAAGTTGCTTGAAAAAAGCTACTAAGACAAATTGCATGTTAAGTATTGATTTTTATAAAAAAAAACTATTAAATTTAAAATTTGCTAAAATCCTGAATCGACAACAAACCCATGACACATCTAACCATGGTTTAAAATCTCGAGCTATCAAAGTTTTGGTGTATGACCAGAACGATACAGTTTCAATACTATATCATGTCATACCGATATGATTTCAGTATTTTTAAATATAATATTATTTAAAAATAAAAAATGTAATTTAAATATTAAAAATACAAAAATTAAAAAAATATATAATTTTCTAAAAAGAAGAAAAAAATACAAGATCATACTCCTCTATATGGTAAATAAATAATAAATTTTATTATATATTTTTAAAATTAAAATAAATAAATATATATATATTAAATTAATGAGATAATTTTATTAGGTTTTGATTAAGCTTATTTAGATTATCAATTATTGCGGGAGTTAATTGAAATTATTAATATAAAGTTTAAGTTTCATCAAGTTTATCTTAAGTTTTTTTTTCTACAACATCGTGTGAGCATCCTACCCTACGCAACACGGTGTCCTCGCAAGGCCGCGACCGCCTCGTGACGACCTCACGAAGCTGTCACAACCTCGCAGACCTTGCGGTTACAGTGCTGGTAGGTACCGATACTAACCCTGTGCTGGAATGGTAAATATTGCCCATTTAAGGCAGCACGGTTTGGTATTTCAATCCATGCATCTAACTAATCTCCATACACAAAATTTGCATAATGTAAGTTAATCAACTTGTTAAAAATTTCTGATCAATTCAAGTTTATTACTTATGTGTCAGAGGTTGACTCTCCATGAGATGACAAATCAGGTTGGCATGCATACACCTCAATTCAGCCAATAAGTTGCAGATTGACCAGAAAACTGTGAGTTAGACTGACAGGGTATAATCAATATTTTCAAAACCAGATTACACGACTCAATGAACTGGCAGACTGTCAGGTTACTGATATGAATGTTTCAGCCAGCCAGTCACCTAATCCTTGTTCATCAAAACACAATCCAACGTGGCTTCAGTAAAGGCACAGTTATTGCTGAACAGCGAAAGTATCACCATACTTCACAAATATATCCTTGGGTCAAGTGTACCAATTTCCTCCATCCATACAGCCTCATCCAATTGAGAGACCCTCCTAATTGGATCATCAGTTCATACTTCAATCACAATGATCCTCTTGTTTGCCATTAGCTTATCCTCTAAGAAAATACTAGACTAGAGCAAACTTCAAAATTTCCTAGTACATTCTGTATATATACAGTCTATCATTTTTGAGTTGCTAATTCTACAAAAACTATATTTTCATACTCGTAGTGCATTGGATGGCACATGTAAATGTTGTCAAGTTGAAAGGTCCACAATGTAATGTACCTGGTATAAAATAACTCTTGTATTTTAAGAGGATGTCAACAATAGAAAGATGAACTTATATAAGAAAATACACCTAATATTTGGTTGCTCCACTATGATATGCGCATCTGGAACTTTCGCAGTAGGCCTTAAAAAATGTGCCAATGGTTGCCCATAAGTGTGTGGAAATACTTGGCTAATGACATGTGCATTAGTGGGATTAACAGCAGTTGTTGCATCTCCAAACTCAACTCTGACTGCATTGCCCTGAGGAGAGGATACAAGAATAATCTCTTAGAACATACCAGAATACAATATGAGTAGCAACAAGACTATTGACCAGCAACAGAAATAACCTATATTAAGACAGCTGAATCAAATAAAGAATGCTTGCTGAGTTGGGTTCAATAGACCAAGGTCAAGCCATGATAGAGTTTTAGCCAATAAAATATGATACAAGGATAATTTTGTATCTGGTATTAAATTAACTTGGAACCACGTGCATCTAAAACACATTTTACTAAAAGCAACTTAGTTGTATGCAAACCTAGAGCAATAGCATGATGAACCATCCCCAGGATCTATTGTTAAGAAGAATGAATGACTATTCTCATTAGTAGCATGAAACCAGCCCGGTAACCGAATAAACAACCAGAAAACAAGAAAATGAGAAATTGTCCTCTATTCTACAACATTTGAATAATTCTAGATTTGATCGAAAATGTAAAATATTATAGAAAGATTCAAGCTTTTTCAAATTTTGGACATGTAAAATATTATATTTTGGGTTTAAATTAAATTTCAAAATTTGTAATTCCAATCCTCTTCTCCACTCTCCTCCAAATGATCGTCTCTCTCCAAATTTCTCTCTTTCTCTTGTCTCTCATATTTCACTGTGCATGCCCATCAACGCTCGACCCTCATGTTGTCTCGTCGTGCCAATGTGGTCTTGCTTGCCAACAACACACAGCATAGTGATTTCCTCTCGTGCCAATTGGCACAGCTCGGCATTTCATCCTTGCAATAGACTATGTATATGTTCTAAGGGATAATTACATGTATATAAAGGACACAATGTAGAAGCCCTAAACCTAAAATATCAATGTGGGTAATGGAATTGCTGAACATCCATAACATCTGACCAAAAAAAAACGATTTTTATGCAAGAATAGAAATGCATTATTATGAACCAGCATTACTGGACGTTGATTCAAGTGAATGTCAAAATCTGTAAAATAACCATTAATTGTCATTATTTTTTGCAACTGTATTTATATTCTTGAAGACAAGTAGTAGAGATAATTATTTACTATATGAAAATTTGCTATAATAGTTACAATGTTTAGACAATGCATCCATGCAAAATGATAGCCTAACAATTCCACATATATGTTTCAGCTTTTGAGAATTCCTCGTTGATAGGTTCAAATTCAGGAGTTCAAAAAAGGGGGAAAATTTAAAAAAAAAACATCCATTCAGATTCCATATCATTATCAATAAAAAAACGTAATGAACCATTTCATTTAACTAACTTTTTCTAAAATTGACAAAAAGGATCCTCAAAATAAAACGTTTGTCGCATGATTGGACAAAAATTAACAAACGTAAGTGCTAAAACAGCATCTCCACTAACGACACGCTTAAGAATACTTTCGTTACCTCACTAAGCAGTCCTGAAAAAACTGTCAGTAAAAATAAACAAAAACGAAGACTGCTCAGTGCGCCACAACCGCCCGAGCTCTTCGTGAAACGTTTAAATGACACACAATATCGAGCGCATAAAGAATGCAAAGAAGATAGATCTGAACGACAGTTTCATCCCGCACTATCAAACTCTCAAACAACCAAAAAAACTTCCAGATCCAACAGGAATGCAGAGCATGGACGACGATCCAGCAATTCCCCCGAAAAACCCCACACAACAAATAGAAAACGCACTATTCTCTATACCCGATCAAAAACAAGCGAGGGTGGACAAAACGGCGACGGCAGGAAGACAAAAACACAGCCCAAAAATAGCGGAAACGAGACCTGAAGGCACGGAGGAAGTTCCGGTTGGTACAGCGAACGCTGCTTTTGCAGATCTGAGAGCTCCCTGGGGACGCCGTAGTCGGAATCCATCCTCCTCCGCCTTCTTCTATCTCTCTCTCTGTGCCTCCCTCTCGCTTCTACTTGCCTTGTTGCCCCGCCGCAGCCCGTTAAGTAATGAATTGAAAAGAAGCGCTGAAGCGGTAGGTTTACCTTACAGTCGAACTAACTCACTGTCCATTTCCCATCCGAACCACCAATCAGCTAAATGTCTCACCTGAGTTGTTCATTTAAGTGGGCCCAAATAACTAGACCAATGGTGCATCGTATTTTACTTAGCGTTGTCGAAACAGAGACAGGCGATCCTAAACCTCTAGTATCGACTGTCGCCACCAAATCCTCTGATCCAATTCCAACCGTTCGAAAATGCCCGGAATCTTTTATTTATTCACAGAAAGGCCACCAGTGGGACCCGGAAATTATCCGATCCATTTAGGAAAAATATTGAGTGCCATAAGATTCGTGTCCAGACACGTACCCGCCTGATAGATGATATTCTTCGTGATGTTGACTTACAAGTTGACGGTTGGCATCCGTTTAAGATGAGGTGGAACTTAAAATAAGAGCATTATTTTTATAATTTTAAAAAAATATATATGTTTAAAATATTGCTTATATTCGATCAAAATATTATTTGTGATAGTAAGGTTTTAAAAATATTCACATCTCGTTTGGATATTTCTAATTTGAGCATTTAATTGAAGATATTTTAATCTTTCCAATTTTTATTTTATATTTTTTAAAAATATATATATACTTCCAAATTTATCTCTTATAATATTATTTTCCTTAAAAAAATTACGAGAAATTATTAGGGGTGATCTGGAATTGTGCATGGCAAATTTTGCTCACCAGCTGCGAAAGATTCTTCCACTGAGATTTCTTCTCTCCCACGATTCGTTCGGTACGCTTCTCTGCTTCGCCTTTTAAATTCAAAAACCCTTTTAAATTGATTTTGTGTTTTTTTTTCCGGGAGCAAATCGAGTGAAAGAAGGACAAGGAACATATCTCGTAATTTCTCAAGTTTTCTTGTAGATTCCCTTCTGAATTTGTTATTTCAGGGTTTAATACCTTTATTTTTTTATTTTCCGAAAACCTAAACGGACTCCCAAATTTCTCATCTGACAATTTCTTATTTTAATTAATTACCAAATTTCGAATTTCATATTTTTATTTCACCCAAAATTTCGGTCGTTCTTGACCAGAATAAAAAAAAAAAAGCCCTGTTTTTTAACACGCTTTCTTGTCTTCGCCGTGAATAATTTCATTTTGCGTATGGTTTAGGGTTTCTTATTTCCTCTTCTGAAGTCATGTAACTTTTGAACTAGATCTAAAAAGCTGCGATTTTGATGTTGTTTCCCCCCTTTTTCCTATGTTGTTTCAGGAAACGCCGGAAAAAATTGAGAAATCTGTTTGAATTTTACTTTCTTTTCATTGTAGGAGTATAAAATTGCTCAGAAATGTATCCGTGAAAATAAAAATCTGATCTTGTTGCGCACTTGCGCTTTCTTAATGCCCGGCGAAGGTTTCCGTCAATTCATGTTTGCGCCGGGCGGTCACTGTTGGGATTGTAGCAGTCGGGAAGCATAAAAGGAGCTAACCCATGGAAAGAAATCTGTCTTCTCTGTTCAACGCGAAGGTTGTAGATCACGAGAATGGTGTTCGCGTCTACGAGCCATCAGGCAGTGCCAGTATTGCTCCCATGTCTCAGGGAGTGACTGGTTGGAGTTCCAGTGTCATTCATCAATTCTATGCAGTGGCAGGCGGCGGCGGCGGCCTTTCTCCTGGCAATAGCTCCGGGGAGTCCTTCAAGAGAAAGCGTGGCCGTCCAAGGAAGTATGGTACGGATGGAACGCCAGTACTCTCCGTGTCACCGCTATCTGCAAGTCCGGCGGCTCCTCCTCCGAGCGCCGGAATGTTCTCTCCGGCTACTCATGTTGCTGCAACAGTTGCTGCAGAGGGTGCCAAAAGGGCTAGAGGTCGTCCACGAGGTTCAACCAACAAGCGACACATAAAAGCTCTTGGTAAGCTACATTCTCACTGTAACCTGTAATTTGCATTGTCAGTTGTTTACTTCTTGGAAAAGTTTACAAGCCTTCCATGAAGTTTCTGTTGTTTTCTTCCTTGGTTGTCAATTGAAATCAGTTGGATTTATCTAATTCTCGGTGTTCTATTTAGTATGGTTATCTATTTGGCTCTAGAAATTGCAACTTTGATGACATCTAGAATTGCTTGTCTTCAGTCCGCCATCGCATGTGTTTCTTACAAGGTAAACTACTTGCAGGTTCAAGTGGAACTGGATTTATGCCTCATGTTATTGCTGTTAAAACTGGAGAGGCAAGTCCTGTTTGTTTTGTTAAACTAGAACTGGATTTAACAGCATTCTATTGCTTATGAAATTTTTGCTACATCATGATGCTTTCATCAGTGGTATAGAATAATTCAATAGGTGGAACTTAGTTGAACACGAATTAAGCAGTCAAATAATTATGAAGTTTCAATCTAAAGATTATTGATGAAGAACAATAGTCAGCTAAATAGTTGTTTTCTCCAAGTTTAAGCCATCTTTTTAGCTTCACTTATACTATTTGGGTCAGCTAAATAGAAAGACTCATTTTGCTCGTGGAGTTTGTTTTTGATCTTTAAAGTTGTTTTCATCGAACCAAATTCCTTGTACCAGACTTTTTGTTAGTTTTGAGTGCAGTTTCAAGTTATCACATGTTTTGATCAAATTAGAGTCCAACATTCCTCCTAATCTGAGATGTATATGCTAAATGATCGCCAAGTGCACAGTAGTTGAAGAACTAGGAAGGTGCTACACTGATTAGGTCTCGAAGCATGCATAGGTGTAAGATCCCTAGTAGAAAAGGAGGTTTCATGATGTCATGTGATCTTATCCGGAATCTGAGTCAGATTAAGATCGGATAAGCTGTTGCTAGTGTTAGCGGAAAGGCGGTTAGAACACCCTTATCGTAGGTTCCCCCAAGAACAGATCCCTACGTGGTGCTGACGGACGGCGATGACTGAGACTGTGGTACTTGAGCTCTGCGCGCACTCAGACAAGCACACGGGGCGTTAGAGGCCAAAAACCAGGAAAAAAGTCTCCTGAGCAGACTCTCCGACGCTCAAATCAGATACTTTTTTCCCAGCAGAAAAGTGTATGAAGGAAAAAGAACTATAGAAGACAATTGCACTAGTGCACGTACCTGCTTAAGGGAGAGGATGTCCCTTTTTATATGACTGTGTGTGCCTTTGGAACCTGACCGATGTTAGAGAATGTTGGGTGTCAGGACTCGTAGAATGATAGAGGATGTGTGACACCCTCCTATGGGATGGAAGAAGGTTTCATTCATGGATGATAGCCGACCCTTGAAATATTCCCTGACATACAGTAGTTATTCTCTGACAGACAGTTACAATTCTCTGACCTTGTTGTCGCCTAGCGTCTTCTGTCCTACTCGGGTTTTGACTGGGGACGACTCTGGCTACCCTTTCTAGCATGACCCCTAAGTTTGGTCTTGATGCAGAGGACGAGTTATGGCGTGAGTCCCATCTTGCTGCTTGAATCGCTAAAGAACCGCCCTGGAACTGGCCTTCTAAGAGGACCAGGCCTAGATATGTGGGCTGAGCTGAGAGAAACCTGACCAGTCAGAGTGGGTCAGGTGTTACTTCAGGTGCGCATTCTGTCTCAAATCTGGA
>JBBMJZ010402251.1:0-13219 GCA_037833815.1 Zingiber zerumbet
ATGTTAAATATTTTATTTTTTAATTAATATATTTTATATTTAAAAAATATCGAAACTATATCGGCACGACACGATACGATATCGAAACCGTATCATTCCGGTCTAGGACCGAAACCTCGACACGGGTCGAAATTTTAAACCTTGGAAATAGTTATGATAATTTCACTCTTTATGCCATTTCAAAATACAAAACAGTTGTCCCACATTATAACAACAACAAACAAAGTGTGAGTCTCAACTATCTGTGAACCACTATTCACTTATCCAACCATTGAACTCTATGTATGAACATGTTACTGTCAAATTTCATTTTTAAAAAATCATTTTTACATCATTTTATCACATTTAGTTGTGCTACACAAGTTCAAAATCTTGAGCTATGCACAGGTTACGAACTTTCATTGAAATGATACTATTTCTGTACCGTGTTGCAAAATATGGTGCCGCTGGCAAATTGGAAGGGAAAGAGGAAGTAGATAGAAAAAAAAACACAACTATAAGACTAAGTTCGAACTTTTTGTGACATTTGAATTGGTACAATTTTGACATTGTGTTGTGCTTAAAATATGAGATGTGATACGTTTCCACCGTAGCATTCGACACTGCATAAGCTTTCAAATCATGATGCTATAAGTAGAATTGCCTTTGGTCTTCCACTATCCTTCACATCTCAACCTTAATTGGTTTGATTTGTATTACATAATAATTTGCTGTCATTCTCCATGCCATTTCATTCTATTTCTCTGTTTTATAATTATTTGTAGCTGGAACTAATTTTTCTAGAGAAACATTTCTATTTTATCTTTTCTTGTAATCCTATACATCCTTCTTATCATTCTCATATCTCCTACACTAACTTTTTGTATATATGTTGTTTCCTACCTGTTCCACATTTTAGCCACGAAGTATGGTTGTCGAATTTGAGTTTCCTTAAAGGTTTTTGTTTGAGATTCCAGTTATCTTGTCAAATAAACAGCTTATACAGTTGTTCGTCAGGACACAGCTAAGATTGTTGGAAATTTCTGATAGCGTTCTATTACATTGCTACAGATAAATCACTCATCCATTGCCAGTTACAAGAAAAGCAATAATATGAACTGTCAATCATCAATAAATGTCTTTTGAATTCTTCATTATTGCCTTTTCTTTTAGCATGATAGTTTCAAAAAAAGTTATTAACTTCACATGCCAATTCAATGCTTATTATGTATGTGTACAATTAATATGTACGTGTACAATTTTCAGCCTGATGTTGATGCTGCAAATCTTGTCCTATGTGCTCTCGAGTCTTCACATGCAGCGCTGGCAATTATGGCCCACCAAGATATGCCAAAGCAGTTATATAGAGAAGAAGTATGTATTAATTTTTTATGACATTAATGGCAAACTGATGTAATAAACTAATTTGTCATACTCCATTATTAAGGGTTGTTGCTGATGAATTTGTTTAAAAATGTAATTATTCATGCCTCAGTGAATTGTTTCACATTTAATCATGTCAGGTGATTGAAAGAATTCTTGATTTCTCAAGACATCAAATCATGGAAATCATAGCTGCATGCAATCCGCTGCAGAATCTTGCCAAACCAAGTGATAATGATTTCTTTGATGGTAATATTTTCAGAACTGAAAGTAGTTCATACCAAATTTTGATTGGAACATCTGATGATGCTGTGTGACCTCATTTGTGACATCCAAATTCCTCTTGTATGTACATCTTGATTCTGAATTTCCAAATGTCTTGAACCTGATGCCCTTTTTTTCATCTTTGTATAATCTGCTTTCACCTAAGTAATTGGTTGGCACATGATGTAACATCTTCCTTGCCATGCAAAACTATAGCTCATAGCATGTGGTGCTACTTTTTAAATTCCCAAACAGCAATTTTAATGATCTGTTCTATATCACATCTGAAAGTTATTTCTGTATTAACATGCTTACTGTCTGTTACTCCCCCTATGCATTTAGGTGAGGATGCTGATGATGATGATATAAATAATAATTCATCAGCCAAAAAAAGGCGATATAGTAGGAGTTTTAATACGAGAAAGTCTGCAGGGAGCAAGTAATCTCTGGTCACTTATCAAATTTCTTTTCTGTTATTTCGCGTGTTTAGATGTTTAATACATCTGCATTTCTTATATATGCCAGAATTTCTACTCCAGTGCAGTCTGTCCTTCAAAAACTTTGCACCATTCTAGGATTTCTCAAAGATCTATTGTCTGTGGAGCGGCTATCAGATAGTTGTATTCTACAGCTGGTCAAGACTAGTTTTTCTACCTTTTTGGCAGAGAACGTCCAACTTTTGCAATTAAAGTGTATTAATTTGATTTCTGGGGTAATCTGCCATATAAATTTGTCAATTTGATTATATAATTTTTGTATGTGTAATTGTTAATTATGGTCTTATATTTTCTTAGGTGTATGCGTCATACACACAACACCGGAGTTTTTTGATAGATGAAACACTGCAGCTTCTTCGAAAGTTACAATTCTCTAAGCGGGCCATTAGAACATATCTTCTACCAGATGAAGAGCAAAAGCAGATTCAGATGATAACAGCTTTGTTGATTCAAATGGTACAATTTAGTAGCAACCTTCCAGAGAGTTTGAAGTCAGCATCAAACTGGAATGTTATTCTCGATACTTCATCTGATTCAAGTACCCCAGCTAAATGTTATGAAGATGCAACCAAAACCTGCTGTCTTTTCTGGACCAGTTTTCTTCAGAGACTAACTAATGGAAAATCTCAGGATGCCTCAGAGTCAAAGATAATCTTAGAGAACCTAGTCATGGATCTACTTACAACATTGAACTTACCTGAGTATCCTGCTTCTGCTTCATTATTGGAGGTGATGAACTTCACTAGAAAGTATGCTCTTCGCATTTAGATCTTATTAAAATTTTGGCCTTGCAGGTTTTGTGTGTCTTGCTGCTTGAGAATGCCGGTTTGAAATGCAAAGACATTTCAGCACGTTGCATGGCTGTTGACTTTCTGGGAGCTATTGCAGCAAAGCTGAAACGTGATGCTGTGACTAGCAGCAGGGATAAATTCTGGATTCTACAACAGCTAGTTGATCGAAATGAATCTGTCTTTAATGGCAAGAATGATGCATGCTCTGTTTGCTTAAAAGGGAGGGGTGCAAACATCATCTGTCATATTTGTAAGAGATGTTTTCATTCTGATTGCTTGGGAATTGCTGGACAAGAGATGTTGCTTCGAGACTGGGCTTGCCACATTTGTCTTTGCAAGAAGCAGCTCATTGCTTTGCATTCATATTGCAAGATGCAGAACAAGGATAATGCTAAACAAAACACCGGTTTGACAAGCACTACTTCTGGAGATACAGATTCAGTCACTGGATCAGAAGTCATCCAACAAATTCTTTTGAATTATATGCAACAAAATGGCTCAGAAGATGATGTGAATCTGTTTACTCGCTGGTTTGATACTATTCACTTTATCCATTTAGATTTGTTTCAGTATTAAATATGTGGATAAACTACCAATAATTTGCAGGTTCCATCTGTGCTTGTGGTACAAGGATGACTCTCAATCTCGAGAAAATGTTACTTACCATCTTGCTAGACTAAGGTCTAGAACCATTTTGCGTGACTCTACTGGTTCTTTATTTTTGTCAAGAGATGGGGCTAAAAGAATATGCTTAGCGCTTGGGCAAAATGTTTCTTTCGCCCGGGGATTCGACAAAATTCTCTATTTGCTTCTGGTAACTGGTTTGTTTTATTCATTGCATCTTTATTCTATGCTACTGTCAATTTTGATGGATCACAATAAGAAATTTATTCTTAGGTAAGCTTGAGGGAGAACTCTCCAGTTTTACGAGCCAAGGCATTGAGAGCAGTAAGGATTTCCTTCAACATAGAAATAATGAAATTAAGTTTTTTATATTACAGTTGTGATGTTCTTTATTCTACCTTAGGTCAGTGCTATTGTTGAAGCTGATCCTAAGGTTTTGTGTTATGAACGTGTCCAAACTGCTGTTGAAGGACGGTTTTGTGATTCTGCAATTTCTGTTCGGGAAGCTGCTCTTGAATTGGTTGGCAGACATATTGCTTCTCATCCTGAAGTTGGTTTGAAGGTGAAAAATGGTGCTTTTGTATTTGTGAATGGCTTGTCCGAATTGTAATCTATTTTTTGCATGGTCAGTACTATGAAAAAGTTGCAGAACGGATAAAAGACACTGGAGTTAGTGTGCGAAAGCGTGCTATTAAGATCATCCGTGATTTGTGTATCTCTCAGTCTAACTTTCCTGAAGCGACACAAGCTTTTATTGTGATACTTTCTCGTGTTACTGATGAGGAATCAAGTGTACAGGTATCATTAATAAGGAATTGGTTTGTCACATTTTATTTTACAGTGGTTTGCTCCATCTAATTGTGACTTACTGTTTGGAAAATTCAAAATGACAATGTTTCGTCTGTGTATAATTTGAAATTTTAATATATTAACTTGTAAATAATTGATGTTAATTGCCTAGTGGGGTTATAACAGGACATAGTTTGCAAAACATTCTATGAACTTTGGTTTGAGGAGCCAACAGGAAGTCAGAAGCACTTGATAGCTGACGGTAGCTGTGTACCATTGGATATAGCTAAGAAGACTGAGCAAATTGTTGATATGCTGAGAAATATGCCTAATAATCATCATCTTGTTACAATTATAAGGCGTAATCTGACCCTTGATTTTCTCCCACAATCGGCTAAAGCTACTGGAATTAATGCTTCTTTAGCATCTGTCCGTAAACGATGTGAGCTCATTTGTAAACGTCTGTTAGAAAGAATCTTGCAGGTACATTTCCATTATTCTATAAGCTTAGTCTTGGTAAATGTTTAGTCATAGCGTTCCATACCTGATGGAAAGCCATTCAGGTAGAAGAGGAGACTAGTGATAAAGAGGAGGGCGGTGCACTACCATATGTGCTTGCTTTGCACTCGTTTTGTGTTGTAAACCCAGCACTTTGTGTGCCATCTACAGATCAATCTCAATTTGTTACAACACTTCAACCGTATCTTAAGAATCAGGTATTGATTTCATCTTTAGCAACTTTATTAGGTATTGGCTAAGATTAATTATTCAGTTGACTGTTGATGCTCAGTGGTTTATGGGTAATATGTTTTGTCAAATCTTGCGTTATTAGTTTGGCTATTCTATTTCTCCAGGATATTCATGGCTTGTTTACTTTGTCATCCATGTGATTTTTTTTTTTTAATTTCCTTGCCCTCCCTTCTTCCTTTAAGTGAACAAACCAGCAATTTTATGTTCATCAAGCTCATGGGAGGATGTGCACTCTTCTTGCTTCATTTCTCCTATACAAAGGCTTGTGCCTTGTTATCTTAGTTATCCCTGATAAAGATGGAATATTGCAAAGTTATGTCTGTCTTTTGCAATCTTTCTAAAGTCAAGTACTCTATGTTTAGCATTTTTAAAAGAAACATTGCTGAAAAAACATTGTTTATGAAGACATGGGATACCTGAGACACGTTGATTCTTTTTTCCTTGGATGCGTAGACTTTATTTTATTGTCAGTTTAAATTTTGATTTCATCCGTTTTGGTGTATCAGTTTTAGAAGTTGATCACTTTTTAATTTGAGCACCATATATTATATCTTAGTATATTTTCTAATCTACTGATTTTTTTTAGTCACAATTCTCATGTATCAGATTGGCAGGTTAACTTTTAATTTGCATGTTGAATCTTACATCCTACTATATATTTTTAAGTAAATGATTCATTCTTTTAGTTAATTTTTTCACAATATGTAAGCTAAACCTAATTTTACCAGTAAGATTCGTGTCTATGTGGTTGTACATCCATCAGTTGACACTCTCCTTTAGCCCTTATACATTGGTGGGGTGGGGGATCCATTAACGGTTGGGTTAGGTGGACTTCTAATCCTGTGACAGTAGAATTAAAGTGTTCATTTTCTCTGAAGGTGATTGGAACCAGTCTAGGTGATGGGATGGGTGGGCCATCTGTGGTGAATTCTTTCTAAACTGATTGTAGTTAGTTTGTTGGTGAGAAACACTAGTACGAGTCTTTGGTGGTGAACTTGTGGGCTAGCTGCATGTAACAATTAAGTTACTTTGAATCTAACCCTTTGACCAATAGACCTATCACATAGTGACTGCCCAAAATAGCTCTATCTCAAATGTGAAAATTGTTGAAGGCGGATGGTACATCTTGACCTAAGAAAAGGGCTTTTTATGGAAATTTGTTTAAACTATGAAGCTATATTTATATGATCTTTTTTCATTGTTCCAAAGTGAAAATCTGGGCTTAAAATTTGTTATAAGTATCTTCTTGAAAATATATTCGTGGGATCATGACTTAGTTTAATTTCTTATGACCGTATGCATTTAATTTCTCCAATCCCAACCTTAAATTTTTTTTTTTTGAATTTTTTCTCAATATAAAGTTGGCATGCAGATTCTATAGCCGATCTCACTTCTTGATATCTATAGGTTGAGAATAAAGCAGCCTCACAGCTTCTTGAGAGTATACTATTCATAGTCAATGCTGTCCTTCCCTTGCTTCGGAAGCCACCACAGAGCGTTATTGAGGAACTTGAGCAGGACCTGAAACACATGATTGTTCGCCACTCTTTCCTGACAGTTGTTCATGCTTGTATCAAGTGGGTTTATCTTCCTGCATTTGATTGTTACCCATAAATTGTTATTTCCTTTTAATGCTCAACAGCTCAATTAGATGTATCTCTTCCTTGCATATCTATACTAGAATGTGACATCATATTTGCATAATAGAACCCATTTGGTAAAAGACCTACCTGTATATATGCCATGCGGTTAAAGCTGAACTCTATTCATTTACTTTATTAGACTTATTGATTTTTTTCCTGATGTGTAAATCTCAGAAGTTGGATTGTGAAGCTTAACTTAATTCGTTGAACTATGTTTCCTTCTTATAGGTTTATTTGACTAAGTTTTTATTGTCCTGGCTGTTGATGTCGAATCTAATTTGAATTCACCAATTCAAGTAAATTTTATCAGGGTAGAGAAGATAGTAATAAAAGACAACTTATTTAATACTAAGGCTGATAATATTGGATATGACCCAATAACATGGCATGACAACATTATCCAAAGTACAATTAATATAGACAAAAGCTGAAAATGATATGACAACCTAAATATATAAAAAAAGTGATACAAATTGTGCCAATTGCAAAGATTATTTTTTATTAAAACTTTAATAAATTTTATGTTATATTACTTTTAATCTTTAAGAGAGTCTAATTAATTTATTTTTAAATGTATAATTCGTCTCAATCCAAGGTATGCTGATCACAAGGAATTTAAAAGACTTAATTGATTTTTTGTCATATAACCTAATTCTTAATAGATAAATTAATCTTTAGACTTTATGACATGATGTAAATTACTGCCCCTATCTAACATATGGGTATTATGCATTGAACTTGCATGTAACCAATGGAGGGATAAATTCTTATAGTTGAGCTCAAGTAGTTTGGACATACATCATGTCGTTGTTGTAGAAAAGAGGATGCAATGGGGTAACTGGGGCAAATGGAAATGTGGATTGACTGAGATGTAGAGAATTTTGACATGTAAACATCATTTTTTGGGTGACCAGCTCCTCTTATGCAATAGTGCAAACTGCACATAACAAATATCATCATTTTGACTTTTTTTTTATTCATGGATTTTTTTTTATGTTTTAGCCATATTTCTTACTTGATTCAACTTTGTTGATCTATCTTGTTTACCTGTCTTTGTTTCTTGCCCTTGTTTTGGATGCATCAATTAGTTTTTGTACTAAGTGGTCGTTTTCACTTTTTTACCATTTAGGTGCCTTTGTTCGCTTAGCAAAATTGCAGGCAAAGGTGCAAATGTGGTTGAATATTTGATTCTTGTCTTCTTCAAGCGTTTGCAAGATTCCAGTTCAGATAACACACAGGTAAAATATCTACTATCAAATAGGCTTACTATGTGGTACAACTATTTTATTTTTCCTGCTTCTATGATTCTCTCTGGTATTCTGTTGCATTTTAGGTATTGAAGTTTCTTCTTATAGTGATGCTTGCTAATTGATTAAGAATGAATAACTGAATTAAATACTGCAGTTGAAATTGTCCATTTCAGCTATTTTATCTGAAATGACAAATTTTTAGTGGCAATATGTTTAGAGACATCTCCAATAAATTGAAAATGTTGTCAATCCAAGCCATGAGAAAGGAAAATGATATGAGATCAATGTCAATTGATATTAATATTTCTTTTAGATTAATTTGGCCCATTTGTTCATTTGTTTTCTCATTGAAATTGAATTTTTCTATAAATTAGTTCTGTTGGTTGCATGTAACTTATAATCTATTTGTATGCAATGTTTAGGCATTGGTTCGATCACTTTTCTGCCTTGGGTTGCTTCTAAGGTACAGCAGTGATCTAGAATTTAGAATGGATACTCAACATATTCATATTCACAAGAGTCTCTTGTCACTTAAAAAATATCTTGCTATGGAGGACATTGTATTAAAGGTTCGAGCTTTACAGGCAAGTGGCCTTGTCAGGTAGTTCTTGTTTATAGATTATGCTTTGTTTCTTGTGAATTCATAAATTATTTCTGGGCAGGCACTGGGAAATGTATTGATTGCTAGGCCTGAGTACATGTTGGAAAATGATGTTGGGAAAATATTGAGGGCATCATTGGACACTACTGTTGATCCCAGGCTGAAGGTATGGTGGCTCTCCCTCACTCCTCTTCGCACACTCCTGTCTTGGTCACTTTCTTTAATGAGACTTCTTTTTCCAGACACAAGCACTGCAAAACCTATATGAATATCTTCTTGATGCGGAAACCAAATTCAGTTCAGATACTGAGAACAACAATGCAATTCCACATTTTGAAGGTTCTAGAAATGCAGTGCCTGTAGCTGCAGGTGCAGGTGATACTAATATTTGTGGAGGAATCATTCAACTTTACTGGAACAACATTCTTGAAATTTGCTTGGATGTTGATGAGCAAATTCGTCAGACAGCTCTCAAGGTGAGGACACTTATTTTCTCAACATATATGTTCATGTTGGAAGTGCCTTTTTCTTGTTTGTTATATTTGCTTGATTAAATTTTCACTGGTGATTGCCTTTATGTTTATGTTACAGATTCTGGAAGTTGTTCTACGTCAAGGTCTGGTGCATCCTATTACATGTGTTCCATGCCTCATAGCACTTGAAATTGATCCCCTAGAAGTAAATTCAAAATTGGCTCATCACTTGCTTATGAACATGAATGAAAAGTATGTAAGCCTTTATGTTTTTTAGATTTAAATTATTGATCAAATTGGAATAGCGAGGAATTTGATAAGTAATATGACGTGTTTGTAGGTACCCTTCTTTCTTTGAAAGTCGTTTGGGTGATGGCCTTCAGATGTCATTTAAATTTGTTCAATGCATAGCAAATACTCATAATTTAATCTCAGGAGAAAAAGGCAAGTTGGATAGGAACCCAATAGCATTTGTCAGGCCAGGTATATCTCGAATATACAGGCTTATTCGAGCAAATCGTATATCAAGGAACAAGTTTATTCACTCAATAGTGAAAAAATTTGAGACTGGCGGTGGGAATTATTTACCAATTAGCTTTCTTGTGTAAGTGACAATTTATCATTTGACCTTTTTCTTTTTTACTTTTGGGTTCTGATTTGGTTACTTTGCAGGTATTGTACAGAGATTCTTGCATCTCTCCCATTCACATGTCCTGATGAGCCCCTTTACTTGATATATGATATAAATAGAATAATACAAGTTAGGGCAGGTGCATTGGAAGCAAACATGAAAGCCTGGAGTTCTTTCTTGCAGCACCAGAACTCAGTCAAGAGTGCAACAACTAATGAAAATCTTGATCTGAATGCTAATTCTTGTTGGCAAAAGATACCTCAGGACAGTTTGGAGATGGAGGACAAGATGTCAAACTCACATGCAATTTCAGAAGAGGACATTCATAAGATTCAGGTTGTGGCATTTGTTGAAAATTTGTATACAGTATTCAAGTCATTGTTTTGCAAATATTTTCAGTTGATGGCATAATTTTTTTTTCCACTAAGCTATGTTAGTTGATACCGAATAACATCTGATCAAACACCTAGTGACTAATACATTCTTCATAGAATGTTTTATATATTGGGCCTTTCTCTGCTTCTCTTTACAGAAATTGTGACTGAATCTCCTTTCTTAGCAATTACATGGCCATATACATGTTTTTATACTCCTTTTTCATTTTTTCACTTTGTATATATCCTGATTTAAGCATTCCAAGGTTACATATAGAACCTTAACAAAATTTTGTTGGCATTTTCTGCTATTGACATTGACAAGTTGAAGAACATGATTAGTTTTATCATTTGTATATCTTAATATGGGTGGATCGCTTTTTCTCAATCAACTTCCAGATACTTTATGGTACTTTATGGTAATATATTTTGATGTCTGAGCTCCATTTTCATATACAGGCGGATTGTCACGAGGCAATTGCTCTACAGCTCCTTTTGAAGTTGAAAAGACACTTGAAGATTACCTATGGACTAAATGATGCTCGATGCCAGGTTGCTTTCTTTATTAATAATTTTGTTAAGTTCTTTCATGCAAATTAATTACACATTTGATTTTCCTTCGGTAGGCATTTTCTTTAAAGGAACCTCCAAAGTCTGGAGAGACAATTTCTAGGCAAAATGTTCCTTTCAGTGCTGGTGACACCCAACTTAGTCTGCCAACCTCCTATCAAGCTATGATTCAAAAGTATCAGGTACTACTTCATTGTAAACCCAAAAAAAATTCTGCACTTGCTTTTTATGATATCTTATCTTTTTTAGTCTGATACCTCCATTGGTTTGGCAAGATTCTCTAGCAAAGAAAAAATCTTTTAGTTTTCGATTTGATGGCCAGTATGCTACCGTGCTCAACTTTTGTAGTTTCGGAGTATCACTATATATTTTGATACCCCTCTAGTTTTTTTTTATTTGAAGCTTGGTGATGGTATTCGCAAATCACATTGCATTCTTATTTTGCTAGACCTAAACTCTCACATATGAGCTTACCAGAATAGGGTCTGTTTTAAACTCTTTCAGAATATTTGCTTGGATCTGGGATATGATTCCACAATGGTTTTTCCAATCAATATCATGATGTGACTATCTATCCTATGCTGGTACTTGGTTTGTGATGTAGTCATCTACTATTCCCTTGGTTTTTAGCATCACCACCTAAAAGATGATACCTTTTGATAGTGACATGATCTTTTTCATTTCTAATTTTGCTTCTGGTCCTTCAATTGCTTGATAAATTCTGCTAGTTTAAGAAATTCCGTATCTACAGATCCCTAAGCAGTTTCAGGATCATGTAGTCTGACATAGTGATTTCCTCTCTTCCTCTGTGGCTTCTGTCTGTTCCCATCCAATGTTTTCCCTTCTCAAAATTTCTGTACTATTTCTTTTACCTGCTCAATTTTTGTCCTATGGCGACCCTCATAAATTTGATGTGCATGACATAGGACTTCAAGGTGGCTTTGAGAGAAGACACCATAGACTATTCCATATACTCTGCTAGTATCAAGAAGAAGCGGCCCACTCCAAGAAGCTCAAAAGGTGGAAAAACTGCTAACCAGAGAAGAACCAACCAAGATGACGATGAAGATGATGATGAAGACTGGACAGGCGGACCACGCATGCTTGATTTCAGTAACCAAAGGAGTAACGGCGTTAGGATAACCAGACAACGAGTGCAGGTGTAGCCATTAACAGCGGACTCTAGCTTTGTTTTTTGTACATTATATTAATTTGGCGGTTGCGGAGGAGAGGATATAAGTGCATAGCAATTAACAAGGCTTGGTCTCATTACAAACTGAAGCTAATTAGATTCTGGCTTGGCGCATGCCCCCTTTTTGTAACTCCCTTATTTTTGTTGCTTTGTTTTTATTTTCTCCTCTCCAGTCTGGGCGGTTATAGGGTTGTAGATATGTGCTCCAGCTACAAAGGAGTGAAAATTTCAATTTTTTCACAGCACCAAGTCTTGGTGCCAAAACATTGACAAGCCATTGGGTTGGTTCAGTGTAAATTGTATCTCACCTTTTTAGTGAAGTTTAAAGGGCTTCCCCCATTGTAACTTGTTCGTATCTCACCATTTTGTATAGTTTTTTATATGCACAACTGTCAATAATATTATTAACCAGTCCGGGGTGCAAAAGGTTTAGATATGAGCAGGATCAGTATCCAATAACTTGAAATATTTAATTATGGTTAATAATTAAATTTAAATTTATGCATATATATCTTATATGTTTGAGTTGGGTATTTGTAGGTTGGGGTATTATTTATCATTTAAGCGTCATTAAAATGGATTCATATAGTAGATATTTGAAACAGTTTGGATGCTCATTCCACTATTTCGAGTTGCTAACCTTGAAAACAACAAAATGGAAGAAAATTCTTACGAGTAAAACAGAATTTCTCAACTCTTGGGCAGTTAACAGTTTTATTTGGAAAAAGGGAAAAAAAAAACTGATGTTCCAGACCCAAGACATTTTGATGGCAATGGTACACATAACCTACTCCCACAATATTTCAGGAAGGTGAGCTAACAAAGAAAATGATAGATAACAAACAACCAAAAGCAGAGCAGAATTCGAACTAGTAGCGGAGCAAATAGGTTCGGCGTCTGAACCAGTTGTAATCTGGAAGGCTCTGGATAGGTCCCAAGGCTGCAAGTGCAACATCCTGCATGGCCAAACATTGGATAAATTGTTGCCTCAAAAAAAGTACGAGGATGAATAGTAGAGAGAGACAGAGATTACGCTGCTTGTGTTGTTCCTAGCTTCCACAACAATGCTATATCGTATTGGTATTAAAGAACTATGGATTTTATTTTTGAAGTAGCTAAAGTACATTCTGAAACAATTGAATGAATGCATGGTATTATAAAAACAATGGGCAAAGAAATCTAGGTGTTCGATAAGCACTTTGGTGGTAAAAAGGAATGTGAAAGGCATATAGATTGGGAGCAGGAGCATAATGTCTTTGCTCGTAGGTTTGCTATAACAACAACAACAACCAAGCATTTTCCCACTAGGTGGGGGGCGGCTGTATGAATCTTTTTACGCCATTGAGCTCTATCTTCTATTATATCATCATCTATATTTAAATAAATTTTATCTTGTTTTATTGTTGCT
>JBBMJZ010402264.1:0-13215 GCA_037833815.1 Zingiber zerumbet
TTTTGTTTTTGATAGGATGCATTTTTGGAGTGAAAATAGAGTTAAGGCGTGTTTCGGATCGACCCTAGAAGAAGAGCAGGCCCTATTGTGCCTCTTGGCATGGCCGTGTCTCCTTACCCGTGAGCAAGTAGACCATGACCGTGCCTCCTTGCATGGTCGTGCCCCTTCACCAGAGCCCATTCAATGGCAGGCCTTGTGGTTTCATAGGGCCGTGCCTCCCGACTAGAGCTCAATCAAGGTCAAGCCGTGTGGAAACACACAGCGTGTGCTTCTTCTAGAGCCGTATCAAGGTGTGCCTGTGACCTGCTTTATAAAAGGGGAGTTCTTCACCTTTTTAGAGGGAGGAAGGTCTTCCCTTTGGGAGGACCAATTTTGGTCCAGATTTGCTGATTCTTCGCGCTCCGATTAACGATTCGAAGTTGTTTTTGCCCTCTTCTTCATCTCTGGAAGCATAGGATTGGATCCGAAGACCTCTCGTCGCGTTGGCTAAGCTTTTCTCCCTCTTCTTCTTAGATTGAGTTTTTAAGCTTGTAATTTTTGTCTTTGGATTCATCTCCTCTTGTCGTGGAGTAGATTTATTTGTTCTAGGATTAGAGTAGTTGTGATGTGTAATTGATGTATACTCTTTGAATTTGCCAATTTTCTATCCGTATGACATGTTTATGCCTTGTATCTATTTGATTAAATGCATGTGAAGTATTTGTGCTTAAATTTCATGTTTAATCGAATGATTGTATTGATTTGTTCGCCTAGTAAGGGGAATGCTTTAGATCGTATGACCGGGGGCCCTAATGACAAGAGTATCCCTTTAACCGGATATCTAGAGTATTGCCTTGAAAGAGGGGACAAATCTCTATAAGGAAGTATTGAATTAGGCTTAATGAACTATTTATAATCCTATGTTAGTAAGTGTCTTGCGTAACCTAATGGATGTATGATCGGGGAGCCTTAGTGATACGAGTATCCTTTTAACTGGACTCTTCCTAGGCTACCACGTCTACTTAGTGATATTGGATACTAATAGAGATAGCACTCCGACATGACCGTCGCTGATAGTGTCGGTATCGAGTCAGACTTCCTACATGCGTATAAGGATAGAGGATTGGTAATGGGCAATCCTTAGTACATTAATTAGCATCACAACGACACCGAATTTCTAGAAACCAAGTTTCCTCAATCAACTCTATTTCTTAGCTCTCTCTTCTCTTTGCTTCTCTTTTGACTTTTGTGCATAAAATCACAACATTCGAGTGTTTAGCTAATTAATCATGCTAAGTGTCTAGTGCTTGTTCAATATCTTTTATTACTGACAACGTAACCGTGCACTTGCTGGAGTGTAACAAGTTTTTGGCGCCGTTGCCGGGATTCTACGTTTAACATTAGTTGACGAACACTTGAGTCAGTCTAAATATTGTTTTCTTTTCCTTTTTGTAAATATTCCTGTAGTTTCTTTTTGCAAATACCTTGCATTTTCTTCTTTTAATTTCTGTATTTTGATTTTTGCTCTTAAGTTTCTGCACTGTGATTCTTGCTTCCAAGTTTTGCATTTCTTGTTAGCAAATAAATTGCCCAAATAAAGATGGTTTAGAGGCCTTTGAAAGATTATGCTATTCCCAAGTTAGCAAGAAAATTGAGCCCTATTGTGCCACCAAAAATTTATGCCCCCAATTTTATTCTCAATCCAACCTTTATCTCTAAAATTTAAGAATATTAGTTTGGAGGGTCGGCAGAAAATCCTTACCTACAACTAATGGAGTTCTACATATATTGCAATACATTAAAATATGAAGGGGTCCCTACTGATTCAATTTTGTTGATAGTTTTTCCTTTTAGCCTTAGAGATACTGCAAAGATTTGGTTAGATGCTCTGCAACCCAGAAGTATCAAGACTTGGGATGAATTAGAGCGAAAGTTTTTGAACAAGTATTTTTCCCCAAGGAAGACAACTCTTCTGAGGAATCAAATCTTGCAATTTGAACAAAAAGAAGAAGAGACATATGCCAAGTATGAGATAGATTCTTAACTCTTTTATATCAATGTTCACATCATAGGATCGAGAACGGGTTGATCATTCATATATTTTACATAGGGATATCTTTCCAGAATAAGAATCAGTTGGATTCGGTAGCCGGAGGTTCTTCAGGTGAAAACCTAATGACTCTTTCATTGAGAATTCTGAAGGTAAAAAGATTGGGAGTGGAGTTGATTAAAAAAGGGGAACCAAGTCAAGAGAGCGGTGGAGCCCCAAACCCTTCAGAGGAAGACATTCATCTTCATTGTGAAGACTTTGTGGAACTGTTTCCTTGGTACAGTGGAACTCTGACACAGATGCTAGATTGTTTGGCTTCTCTAATTGAAACAACTCTAGATAAGGATTGTGAAGATGCCATATGCAAAGATAGATGTAGTAGCGGTGGTTTGCTCCTATAAACGCTAGAAGACCCTCTAGAGGAAAGCCTAAATTGTGGAGAAAAGGTGAAGCATGTGCAAAGATTGGATAGAGTTCTTGAACTAGCACTAGAATATGAGCGGATAAAGATACTTAGCAGAATTCAATTGTACCTGAAATTTTACCACCTCAAATAAAACTTAAACCTCTACCATCTAACCTCTGATATGAATTTTTTAGGCCAAATTCTACCTTTCATGTGATAATTAACGCAAATTTGACTGAGTTTGAGACCAAGAAACTAATAAGAGAGCTGAGATTGCATAGAAAAGTGATTGGGCACACCATTGATGATATCAAAGGAATAAACCCCTCTTTATGCATGTATAGAATTTTATTAGAAGAAGGCCATAAAAGATCAGTTGAACATCAAAGGAGACTAAACCCTAACATGAAAGAGGTGGTTAGAAAAGAGGTACTGAAGCCATCCAGGGATCATTTATCCTATTTCTGATAATGAGTGGGTAAGTCCAGTGCATATAGTTCCAAAAAAAAGGTGGAATGATAATAATAAAAAATTTAAGCAACCAATTGATCCCAACTAGAATAGTTATCGGATGGCCGATGTGTATTGATTATTGGAAGTTAAATAAAGAAACTAGAAATGATCATTTTCCCCTTCCCTTTATTGACTAAATGCTTGAGAGGCTGATCAGATACTCTTATTTCTTCTACTTGGATGGGTATTCTATGTTCTATCAAATTGCAATGCACCCCCATGATTAGGAGAAAACTACTTTTACATGCCCTTTTAGAACTTTGCCTATCGATGAATGCCTTTTGAGCTGTGTAATCTCCCTGCCACTTTCCAACGCTGTATGATGACGATCTTTTCAGATTTGATAGAAGATATAATGGAGGTATTCATGGATGACTTTCCAATGTACGAAACTAATTTTGACACATGTTTATCAAATTTTTGTAGTGTCCTTCAGAGATGCGAAGAAATGAATTTGGTTTTCAATTGGGAAAAATGTCACTTCATTGTAAAAGAGAAAATAGTTTTGGGATATAAAATTTTAGAGTGTGGAATTGAGGTTGATTAGGTAAAGGTAGAAGCAATTGAGAAACTTCCCCACTAATCAATGTGAAGGGAGTAAGGAGCTTCTTGGGACATGCCGGATTTTATCGAAGATTTATAAAAGACTTCTCTAAAATCTTCAAACCATTGACCAATCTTTTAATTAAGGATACAGAATTCCATTTTGATGAAAACTGCTTGGAAGCCTTCAAGAAAATCAAAAGCGCCTTCATTACCGCCCTGTAATTCAAGCACCGGATTGGAAACTTCCATTCGAAATTATGTGTGACGCTAGTGATTTCACAGTAGGAGTAGTATTGGGGGCAAAGTAAAGATAAAAATTTATATGCCATCTACTACGCTAGCAAGTTTTTATGCCACTATAGAAAATGAATTATTGACAGAGGTTTTTGCATTTGATAAATTCAGATCATACTTAGTGGGTTCGAAAGTAATAGTCTATATAGATCACGCGGCCATACGGTATTTGCTCAATTAGAAAGATAACAAACCACGACTCATTAGATGGATATTGCTTCAACAGGAGTTTAACTTGGAAATCAGAGATAAAAAAAGAGCAGAAAATATGGTAGCAGATCACTTTTCTAGAATATAACAAGATGGTCAAAGAGATTCAGACAATGATTTATCCATCAACGATTCTTTTCCGGACGAACATATTTTATCCATATCTAGTGTAAATGTACCGTAGTATGCGGATATCACAAACTACCTTGCTAGCAAGGTTATCCCACCAAATCTTACTTCCAAAAAAAATAGGAAATTTTCTATGACGTCAAGTATTATGTATGAAATGAACCACTCCTTTACAAGAAATGCGACAATGTAATCTATCGAAGATGTGTTCCCGAGGAAGAAACTAAAGAAATTTTATTCATTGTCATACATCATCTTATGGAGGGCGCCTTGGGATTGTTAAAACACCTATGAAGATTTTACTAGCTAGATTCTTTTGGCTGCACCTATTCTTGTGATCAATGTAACAAGACTGGAAACATCACTAAACGACATGAGATGCCGCTGAATTATATTCTTGAAGTTGAATTATTCGATGTTTGGGGAGTAAACTTTATGGGACATTTTCCTTCGTCATGCAGAAATAATTACATTTTTGTTGCAGTAAATTACATGTCTAAGTGGGTAGAAGCTATAGCTTCCCCTACTTGTGATGCCAGAACCATAATCAAACTATTCAAGAAGATATCTTTCCTCGATTTGGTGTCCCTAGAGCAGTTATTAGTGGGGTTAGTTACAAAGTTGCAACACCGTATCAGCCGCAGACTAGTGGCCAAGTTGAAATTTACAATAAAGAGATCAAAATGATATTAGAGAAGACAATATCTATATCTCGAAAGGATTGATCCCTAAAACTAGATGATGTTTTATGGCCGTATCGCATAGCTTACAAGACTCCAATTGGAATGACTCTATTTTGGCTAGTCTATGGGAAGTCTTGCTATCTCCTAGTGGAATTGGAATACAAAGCTTATTGGGCAATTCAACACCTCAATTTTGATTTGAAAGTAGCTAGAGAGAAAAGGAAACTCCAACTTAATGAGTTTGATAAATTACAGATGGATGCGTACGAACATGCCAGGTCTTATAAAGAAAGAATAAAGAAATGACATAATCAACACATCCTACAACGAGAATTCAAAGAAGGAGACTTAGTATTATTATTCAACTCAAGATTGAAACTTTTCCCGAGAAAGTTAAAATCACGGTGGACGGGACCATTCAAAATTCAAAAAGTATATACATATGGAGCAGTTGATATATGGAATAAGGAATTTGTACTTTGTAAAGTGAATGGGCAGCGATTAAAGAGGTACTTCCTTGGGATGCCAATTGATGGAGATGAGAGGCTATATTTTTCTGAACCACACCTCCTAGAATGAACTCAATAGGAGTCGAGCTCATGACCTTAAATGAGCACTTCTTGGGAGGCAGCCCGGGGGTTTCTTCATTATGTATTTCCTTTTTCATTCTAGTTTTTTGTCTAATTCATGTTTAGTTTCATTTTCAGGATTGAGGAAAATAAAGAACTCTAGAGAGCGGACATATTTATCAAGGCTGTGTCAAAAGACACAGTCGTGTCTCTTTGGCCGAAGCTAACACAGGGCGACCGTGTGATTCACACGGCTGTGTGAACTCACTAGACACCAACACAGTATGGCCGTGTAGAATCACACTGTCGTGTGAGCTCACCCGAAGCCATCACAGGGTGGCCGTGTTGTTTCGCACGGCCGTGCCATTGATAACCCAAGGCCCAACCCCATTTCACCCTTGGCTAGGGCATGGTCATGTGTTTTGACACATGACCGTGTCCGCTGCCACACCCCCCTTACCCCTCTTCCACTTCTTCCATAATTCCTCCATTTTCTTTCTTCAACTCTTACCATACACTCTCCCCACCCTCTCTAGAGTTCTCACCTCTCCTTGGACTTGACTTCAACTTCCTCCGTGATGTTGAATCGGCTAAAGAAGGGATTTAGCTCAAAGAAGGATGACAATCCCACAAGCAAGGGCAAGAAAAAGATTGAATCTTTAGGAGAACCAAATGCACACTTCAAGGGTATATCTAATAACTTTGGTATTATCTGTGATAATGATAATCAAAAACATCAATATGATTCATTGTTAAAACATTCTATCTTGTGTATCAAATATGTGGACTATAAAACCTTAAATGTTCTAGGTTTTAAGGATGATATTGATTGGCTTTTTAGAAGAATAGGATGGAATAACTTTATGCGCATGAAATATCTAACATATCCTAGAATAGTTTTGGAAATTTTAAGCTCCATTAATTGGCAAAATATTCGAGGGGGTTCCGTTTGTTCAATAATGACTATGAATGAACCCTTGATGATTTTAATACATGCTTTAAATTGCCATGTGATGGTACAAATAATATTTCCTAGGTTCGATAATTCAAATAGATGGTGGTCAATTCATGGTAAATCTATTTTTGATCCACATTCATCTAAGACTACTAATATCACTAATCCAATTTTTTATTATCTTTAGTTGGTTATGTTCTAGAAATACGATATTTGGACGTGGTGATAGTGAAGGTATAATGAGACTTTCTGAATTATATTATTTGTGGCTAATGGTGGAAGATGTTCTAATTAACTCGGGATTTTATTTTTTGAAATACCTCGTGAAATTAGGAAATTTTCCCTTCACTAGTCCTATTGTTCTAGGAGGATTGCTTACCCGCATTGCGGTAGTACTAAGTTGTGATTTGAATGTCTAGAATTGGTGGATAATACCCCAGGGGTTGATTTAAACGCATGTTTAGTAATACAAATATACGACGGGATGGTTATGGTTATTATCTTATTTTGAAAAATAATTTTTCTTTGTGATTGCCAACTTCTGATTTAACCACCATTTGCATTAAGGAAAAATGACTTTTGTCTAATCCCAATAAACAACCTTTTCCCTCTCCTATACTAGCTTCCAAAGATATTTTTTCTAGTAGTCGAGATTTCATTAGATTTAATTTTCATGGATTTCGCCCTTCATCATGACTATACTTTACATGATGATCTGTTGAAGAAACAAATATGTTTGTCGGATGAACAATTTTAATATTTGCGAGATTGTTTTAAGAGTGAGAAGGAATTGATTAAGAAAATGACTGATTTTATGGATGTCCAAAGGGAGGAATTGAAGTTGAATGAGGATTTTAGGGGAGTTATGAGACAAATTCACATTAAAATCGATACTATGTATAAGTATCATAAATTCTTGAGCAATAGAAAAAGGTGGTTTATTGAAACTTTTCCTACCCTTCCAGAGTTCTTTGTTATCCTCCTCCTCTACCATATTGATTTCATCGGGACGATGAAAAGTTTAAGTCTGGGGGAGTTATACATAGACTTACTTTCTTTGTATTTTAGTTCATTTCAGTTGCTTTCTGCTAGTTTTCGTGTTAGTTTTCATTTTGAGTGCAGTTTTCTTCAGTTGCTTTGATTGTCAGTTGCTTTGATTGTTTTGCTTGTTTAGAATAGTTGTCTTCGAAAGAACATTAATCTTCACCTGACTTGTCTGATAGTAGAATTATTAGCACATTCATTTCTTGATTCATGTTTTTGTGAGAATTAGTGCTAGTATATCTTGTGAACTTCTTTTCTCTATCTCTGGTAGCATGAAATCAACATTATGTTGTATTGAGAAAAATTTGAGTTTTGGCCTGATTTTAAGGATCTCATTTCACTTGCCTAAGTTTGAATAGTAGATAACTTTAAGATTAGTCATGATTCATCAAACTTGTTTAGTACTTGGATTTCCATGGTGATTTTTTAGACTACATCTTGATTACCGGATGATGCTCGAGTCATGTAAGCTTGCTTAGAAAAATAAAAAATCTCTACATTTGTTAGTGTTACATCAAAAGCACCAATAAAATAAAATAAAATAAATATCAAAATTTTCAAGTGTTGCACAATGCAATTACTTTGAGATAAAAGAATAGCTTTGCATGTGGAAACTAACAAGTTACCCCTTTGAGATCGAGTTAGGTTATTGGGGAAATGAGTGCTATATTTCTCTTAATATTGAGCATAGCTTTGAGATAGATTAAGAAAAATAAACAAGTGTGTGGCAGGTAAGTGTCTATTGCCATAAACACAAGGAGTTTAGTTCAATGACGATTTGAATATGATTAGGGATTGAAACTTGAAGAGCTTAGGTCACTCATCACACTCTGCATGAGAACTTATATTTAGGCCATTCTTAGTTTACTCTATAATTATGCTCACCAATGAAATTAGTTGATGGAGTTGGATTGATTCACTAGAGATTATGATGCACTATATTAGCACATGAATCTAGATTGCGGAGTTTTGCTTGAGAACTGCACGTCTTTGTCAAGGAAAAAAAAACGACCAATACCACATTTTGTTGGACTTGCACTCCTTCCTAATGTGGCTGCAGTAGTTAAGCCATTTCCACCGGCACCGACCCATTAGCGCCACTATGTTGCATATGTCGTTCATACTCATATTGAGTTCGAGAGGCATTGAGAGCTGCTAAAAGTTCTTTGTCATTTGGACCTTTACCTCGACCTTTAAATTCATTAAAGATTGATTTTTTAGAGCTTCGATTATTAAAAAGTTTGCGTTGTTGTTTATAATTTAATGCTTTTTTTTGCCATAAAGTTCCTTTTTTCATTGAACGAACCTCTTGAGAAAGTTTTGGACATTTAAATCATCCGGATATCTACCAACAAGATGTTATTTTAGGCATGTAACCCTACCGTCGTGTCCAATAATATCACAATGCAAACATTGCCAATGAAATCAATTCTCTAATCGATGTGTGTATTTCCAAGTTAGATTATAAATTATTATTTTGGTGCCATAATTTGTGCATTATATAAAAGAATAGTAAAAATATCAAATACATCATAATAATATTCGTAATTATAACCGTAACAAAAATAATATAAAAAATTAGCCGATAAAAATTACAAAATCAAGATCTAATTTTAATAAAAATGATAAATAAACTAAATATTTTTATATATAAATATTATTTAATTTTTAAAAATAATTATTAAATATATAATAGACTTTTTTATCTTGCATATTCATATAAATATAGATATTAATAAAATTAAAAATTTAATTAATAAATATTATAATTATATTAATAATTATCAAATTAATTAATTATTTATTAATTTATATAATATATATTTACATAATTATAGTTTATATATTTATATATAGTTTAAAACTAAATTTATTCAAAACATTTAAAATTATATATTTTCAAAAATTATTTAACAGTTTATCAATCCTTATATAATTTCCTAATTTATGATTAATTAAATTATAAAATATTTTACATACCAAATAAGAAATTTAGACATTTTATAGAGAATAATTAATAAATAATATTTTAATAAGTAAAGTTATAATACGACTCCTTTTATAGTTTCATAACAGTCCAGTTTTATTTAAATTTATTTAATTTTTTTAAATAATAAAAAAATATTAATTTAGATATAATAATTATATTAATTAATTATGACTTCATTTAATTAATTAATGATTTATATGATGCATTTTCTTGATATTTAATGTTTATATTACATTTTAAAATTTTAAAATTATTTTAGCAATTATAAAATTTTGAATTATTTGTAAAAATCTTAAATTATTTATAAATTTTTCAAAATATTTTAAAATTTATTTTATTTTTATAATTTTAATATATTTTTAATTTATAAAAGTAATTTAAGATTGGATTTTGAATAAATTACAAATACGAACTTAAAATTTTCAATTAATTTTTAAAATTTTTCTTTAATTTTTTAATATTTTAATAACGAGTAATAAAAATATAAATTTATATTTTATAATTATATTGATTAATTAACGTTTTATTTATTGAATAATAAATTTTTTTATAATATATATAGTTACAAGTATAATAATAATAATAATAGATTATATATTTATATATATGATTTAATTTTTACATTTTATAAATAGTTTATATAACACTGATGTAATAAATATAATAGCAATGAATATAAAAACAATTTTAACTTATATATTTATATTTTATTTAAATATAATGGTTTTAATTAAAACCATTATATTATATTTTTAATAAAGACCCTATTCCTTCCTCGCAATGCTATTTTTTTCTTCCGAACTTGCTTCTCCTGAATCCGTTTTTTTTCACTCCACCGCTTCCGTCCTCTGCTCGATCCTGCCTTTTAATTGACAGCCAGCATCTCTCCTCTCCTCAAACCGAAAATTTATGGTGGCTATTAGAAGATTCGCCGCAGCCTCGTCGCCTAGTCGTCTCGCCGCCTCATCATCTCACCACCTCGCTAGCGCTATTGATCTCTCATTGCCGACCTAATCTCTCATCGATCGCGCTCGTTGATGCTTTAGTCTTCATCGTATATAGCATTTTTGTTATTAACCATACTCTCATGATTGATAAAAGGAATTGATTTGATTCGTTCTGTCGTGTACTATGCTGCAACTCAACGCACACGATGATGCATCTCCCGCGTGTGCTTTGCCGATAGGGTGCTGGGACCGGTCACATGGTGGAACGGTAAAAACCATTTGTAGGGCGGCACGACAATGTATTTCAAACCGTGGATTTTTACCTTGTGAAGAGAGAGGATTGTTATGACTCTCATTGTCACACAAGAAGGGTGGCAAACTAGATTTGTAGGATTTGGTGATCAAGATAAGCAATAGTGGATGAGAGCAGAAAAGAATAAAAAAGGACAGCCCATAGCACAAAGCTCTTGCCATGCGGGTTTCGGGGAAGGGTCTATTGTATGCAGTCTTATCCTGCTCTGCAAGAGGTTATTTTGGTGACTCGAACCGGTGACCTCCAAGTCACATGACAGCAACTTTACCATTACGTTAAGACTCTCCTTTATGAGAGCATAAAAGAATCTATAAGAAAATACAGGTGAAAGAAAAATGTATTTGGAGGAGAAAGGAGTTGTGAAGGTGAAGGAAAAAAAAGGATAGTGATTATATTGGTGGAGGGAGTGGAGGAGAAATTAGGATTTACAATGATGAAAAAGGTGTATTGAGTAAAATTAAGTATTTTTAATGCTGTTGATGGGAAGGGAGTGCAAACTGCCATGTTGTGACCTACCCTTGCCCTTGAGGTAACTAGAGAAGATAATCCTAACCTGAAAAGAACACATGCTCCAATATACGAAGAACAAAATATTATATTGTGTTGTTAAGAGAGACTATTACTCCATATATTATATATTTATTGACTCAAACATAACACCATATAACTAAACCGAGTGTGGGACTAAACCTTGTATGGCTCTAATAGATTTTGATAACTCTAAAAATTACAAGGCCACTTGTTTGGACCCGTCTATTTGTTGATTCTTGATATCATAGTTATGGATAATGGTCAAATTCAACCTACTAGCTCTGTATATTTAAAATCAAAGAACTGTAGCAACTAGTTGAAGGTAGCATATCATGATTCATTATCAATTTACATTCAATATTTTTATCTTTTCCTTGAGGGTACTAGGTGGTAACGAACAGGTATACTTCAAGCTTACTAGCCTGGATTTATTTTTCTATACCTTGATTGATGTCATTTCTGTTTTTTTCTTTTTTTTTTTTACTTTACTAGTATTTTCTAGTATACTACTATTGTCTATGACATTGATAATCAAGAATTAAATTCGTATTAACTACTTTAATTTGCATCAGTACATTTGTGCATAATTAAAATTTTCAATCATTCTCTTACCCATGATTTAATGTTTGTTTAACAGTGGATCTCCTGTTATATTCACCCATTCAACCCATTTTGGACATTGGAGCTGTGATCTGTTTGGCACTAATGGCTGTTGGAACTATTGTTAGTGCCTCAGTTTGGGATGAATTTACCTCTCAGCCAATTGACGACAATTATGATCAGTTGGAACGGAAGGTTTTTTCCCTACCTTATAAGTTATTCCAAAATTATTTCTACTTTTGTCTAGTTTTTTTTCCTGATAGTGTGAGAATATTGAATTTTAAGTGATCTAGGGCAGGCAAAAATGTTTGCTATCTATTATCAGTTTGTTGTAGCATGCATGGATTGGCATGCATGATTCCTTCATCTTGCATATTTAATTGTTGATTAACTGAACAATCTCTTTCAATCAAATCATCCATTGTTAATTAATTACAAGCTTGTGCATTTATTGTCTCATCTTCGTACCTACTTACAATTGCTTCAAGAATGCATATGATTACCATCAATATGTGTAGCTATTAAGCAACAATTGTTTAGCCCAGTAGCAAATGAGGTAGATCAGAGGTCTTTCAGTAAAAGATCAACAATTCATATTAGTATAATGACAATATTGAGAGAGGTTTAACTTTGTCGATCTCGCCTTAAATAAGAATAATTTTACATTTAATATTCTATGGGGACACCTCAATAGTAAAAAAATTGGCCAGCACGACATATGCGTAGCCGAGCTATCGCGATGCGTTCAGGGGGCCTCGAGGCACGCCGACACCGGAGGCGTGCCGTGCCTGTGCTAGTCCATGGGCAGTACAAAATGTTTCGCTTGTTTTGAGTAAAACGACTCGAATATTCACAACAAAGTTCTTGAGTACTCACCCTCTCCCTTCAATTCGGGTTAGGCGATTCAAGGTAGAATTTTGCTTCGCTTTCTTCCACTTGTATATTTGAATAATATTTCTTTAATCTTTGTCCATTTACTTTAAATATCCCTAATGTTTCTCTCTAAATATCCACGGCTCTAAATGGATACACTCTTTACTTTAAAAGACCCTAACCATCTTGATTTCAATTTTCCAAGGAAAAGTTTAAGCCTCGAATTAAATAATAGTACCCTGTCTTCCTCATGAAATTCTCTTCTCATGATATGCTTATCATTCCAAGTGGTTCTTTCCTTGTATGCTTTGGTATGCGTATACACATCCAGTTAGATTTCTTCCAACTCGCTCAATTGAAGTTTCATTTTTTCTCCAACTATCTTTAGATCGAAGTTTAGCTGTTTGATAGTCCAATAAGTTCTATGCTCTATGTTCAAAGCAAAACCTAAAATCTCGTGTCTTGGGAACCACGAGTTAGGCCTTTATATAGAAAAGAAGATATATACCAAAAGACAAAAATACCCCTTTACTTATTCTAACACTCCCCCTCAAGCTTGAGAATATAGATCATATACACCAAG
>JBBMJZ010402278.1:0-13213 GCA_037833815.1 Zingiber zerumbet
ATATAAATCTAACTTTAACTTTTATCATACCACAAAATCTAAATTTAATTATTAATGTAAATTATACCAACAGATTTATATCGCATCATTATGCTTAATTAGTTAATAAAATAAAAAAAATCTAAATTTAATTATTAACGTAAATTATACCAACAGATTTACGTCGCATCATTATGTTTAGTTAATAAAAAAAATAAAAATAAAAGTTCAGCAGTACATTTGAGTTAATGCGAAGCTGTAAGGTCAATATTACGTTGCATTACAATAATCTATTTGCGTTTTTTTTAATAGGTACCGAACTTGTAATAATCTATTTAAAAAAATAATAATAATATGAAACCGCTACATTAGCCCCATACCATCTATAAAATGAGAAAGCCTAAGTGATAAATATTAGCCCCATACCATCTATAAAATGAGAAAGCCTAAGTGATAAATATTTGGATGGAAGTCTACACAGACGGTGAAACTTTTGTTGAGTTTTGACCCTGATTGCTATACGTACTACTAAAGCATGCCCCGAGGGTATTGTAATAATCTATTTTTTAAAAAAAAAAAATTAGATAATATCAAATCTGGGGTAACCGATATGGCCCCATCAAAGTTTTCACTGACCACTAGACCCAACTCCGGTTCAAAATCGATTCTTTGGGGGTCGATCCTTAACCTTAACCGTCTAAAACAGTTACAATTCACAGTTCGGAACTACAGATTCACGGTTCATGCACGGGTCACCATGGTTTAAAATTATTATATTAATATTTTTAGAAAATTATAAATTTATAAAATTATTTGTCGGAATACATTGTTATTGGACTCCTTAAGAATAATTCAATAGTAAAAATATCAATTAGTTATTAGAAAAGTAATTAATATATAAAATCATTTAGAAATAAACCATTTTAAATTAATTAATAAATAAATAAGCATTTTTTTCTAATTATTAACAATAATAATATAACAAAAAAAATATTAATTACTTATTAAACAATTAACTAATGTATAAGTATTCATAATTATCACGTGGCTAGTTAAGATACTTATTATTCATAATTACCACGTGGTTGGTTAAGATACTTATTTCTAATTAGTAATCGGTGGTGCACGCATTGCGTGCGTAATTAATTATTTGGATAAAATTTATCAGACTTATACAATAGTACAATAATACAAGGATGACGTTAGAGAATCTCAGTAACAAACTTAACTGACTTCCCTATGTAAAAAATTAATTTAATTTAATATTAAAAAAAATTAAAAAGTATGTTTTTTAACCACGTCACCTAAATTATTTATATTTTTAATATATAATAACATACGAATGACTTCCTTTCGAATCTTATACTAACAAATTAATTTTTAATATATATAAAACTGATTTCATTATTTAATATATTTAAAAAAAAAAAAACACGCCGATCATGATCATATTTTTTAATATTATTTAATAAGAATTGTTATTATTAAAAAATATTTAAATCTTAGATAGCATTTCGTAAAACAAAAGAAGCTACTAAAAGAAAGTGCATTTTGAAGATCACCTATCATTTATTTGGATACAATGGTTATTTATCGAAGTTTAGGTCAAATGTCAAAATTACTAAACTATATATATATGATAGTTTTAAAATATTAAATTATGTATCAATTTTTTATTTTATCTTTAATTAGTCGACTGAACTTTTTTACCATCAATTTCCCTATGTGTCGAAATTTTAAAATTTCTAGCAATTTAATTTACTTTTTTTTATTAAAGTCGATTTTGGATAAAATTGGTTGATAGACCAAATGACTTTGGATTGACATAAAACTAGTTTCTGTGCTAGTTCTCCTAATTATATCTATGCTCTCAAACATCAATTTAATCCAATATATTGAGAGCAGTGATTCTTTATACGAATTAAATTTTTTAAATATATTCGTATTCAAAAAATTAATGCTCTTAATTTATTAGGTCAAATTGACGTTTTAAAATATGGATATAATCAAGAGAATTAAACGAACTCATAGAAAGTAGTTTTATATAAATTCAAGTATATTTAGTCTATCAGTAGATGGACTAAAACTGGTTGATGAACCAAACAATCTCGAATTGACGTGAAACCAGCTCTTATGTGTTCGTCTAATTCTCTTGATTATATTTATGCTTTCAAACGTCAATTTAACTCAATATATTCAGAGTAGTGACTTTTTGAACACGAATGTGTTTAAAAAATTTAATTTATGTTCAAAAAAATTACTCCTCTAAATATATTCGGTCAAATTGACATTTGAGGCATGAATATAATCAGGAGAACTAGATGAACACATATGAGCTGATTTCATTTCAATCAGGTTTTGGGCAAAATCGACTAATGAACTAAACATTCTCAGATTGAAATGAAACCAACTCCTATGTGAATCGTCTAGTTCTCCCGATTATATTCATGCTCTCAAATATCAATCTAATTCAATATATTGAGAGTAGTAATTTTTAAACAGAAATATATTCAAAAAATTAATATTTTTGAATATATTAGGTCAAATTGATATTTGAGTGTATGAATATAATCAAGAAAACTAGACAAACATATAATAACTATTTCCATATCAATCCGATGATGTTTGGTATATTAGTTAGTTTTGGGCAAAATTAGCTGATATACCAAACATTCTAAAAAATTATTGCTTTTAATATATTAGGTCAAATTGATATTTAAGGGTATAGATATAATCAAGAGAACCAATCAAATATATAAGAGCTAGTTTAATGTCAATCTGAGATCGTTTGATTTATGAATAAAAATAAATTAGTTGATTTATTTACTTGAAATTTTGAAATTTTACTATATAAAGAAATAGATTCGACTATTTATTTTTGATTCAACTAATTTTTTTTTTATCAATTTAGGTGTAAAATATAAAGGATATGTAATTTTATCATTTTAAAACTATCCTTTTAAAACTATTTGATAATTTTTACACTTTACCTACGCCGGTTTGGTAGAAAGCGGTTGATACAAATACAAATCAATTGATAAGATTAACAAAGACATCCAAATTTTCCTACGCAAATCCCATCCGTAGTACTCCAACAAGCAATCGCTGCTTGCTCTCCACGCTGATGCAGACCGACGCCGTATGAATCAAAGCTGTCGCCGTCGCCGTCGCTGCTGCCCATGCGCACGGCCGTGGCCTTAATGAGGTGTGCTGGGCGCCGGGGTGAGTTTGGACAGACAGCGTGGGGTTTTGCGAGGGATGGATCACGGGATTCGGGTCGGCTGCGGACAGATCTCCATCCAGACAACTGCGCGGTGGCTCCACCTCACAGCCATGCGCACGGTCGGATTGAGGCAGCAGCTGGAGTGGACCCTCGCGATGGCGATGGTGGTGGGGAAGATGAAGGTGGTGGTGGCGGAGAAGGAAGCTTCGAGTGAGGTATAAGGTTGGCTGTGGTTGCTTATGGTGTTCATTCCCGTCGTAAAGTAGATTAGTAATTAATTTCGGGTTGAATTGCATCGAAATCGGTGGCACATAAAGTGTTCGATGTAATGCCGAAGATTAAAGATTTTTGGTATTGACTTTACTACTGCGGCGATTCCATAAAAGGTGTCGTTTTTTGAAAAGATGGCTATGAGAGCCCCTCAAGCAATCACATTTGGGTGAAGAGTTGGTTCCACTCTCTTCTATTAAAGGTGTTTTCAACGGCCTTTTTTGAAGCATCCATCCTGTTGGAGCCTTTTGATAGCATTTTTTTTATCATCAGGCAAAAGTAGACTTACCTTTGCTGGTGTATGGTATTGATTCTTGTTATAAAGTAGATTTAGATTGAACTATGTTACTATTGAGTGCATTTAAAGGTGTTCAGTGTAGTGCTTCTACACCGATATTTTAAAATTTTTAAGTTTATTGAACGTAGGCCTTCTCCTTTTATACTTAATTTTTTTTCCTTGCTATAGGTTTTCTTTCTATCAAATAAAAGCTTTTGCAAATTTGACTGCTAAATTGTTGTTCTCGCTCTAAAACAGGAAGTGCATCTTTCTAATTGCTTCACAGTTTTGTTGCAAGTCATGCCTTGATTAAAAACAATATAAGGTCTCCAAGACTTGTAGTTATCATATTAATTGTGAAAGCACTGGATTGCATTAGTTGCCACTCAACACTATCAATGAAGTCTACACCACATCCAACAACGGTTGAGTTTTCAAGATCCAAGAAATGAGATGTCTGACTTGGTTATGATATTATTTCATAATCTAGTAATTTCTTGTCAAGTTCTCAAGTATTTCATCTAAAACACAAAAAGCATTGCCCCAAATTTTAGATGCTGCCTGATTTTTAATAGCTGAAAATCATGCATAGTAGATTCTTTCCTTGTAAATTTGGAAGCATCTCATGATTACAGCATTGCATTTAAGGTCTTGTTTCTCCTTTACTTTAAGCATTCAGAGGTTTCTCCATCAATTAACACACCTACATATTTTTGTAACAATTGTACATGATTCTCACAAATCACAACTCACACTGTCATGTACAAGATGGACAAGACATTGATTATGAAGAGGTTGTTATTTAATTAAGCTAATTAAGCAGCACTTTGGAATCTCATGGGATGTCAGGAACTGCACAAATTTCTTTATGTGAATTTTCTTCATCAAGGAGATGCCTTGTTAGATCCTTTTTCAATACAACTTGTGTTGCCTTCTTCTCCTCACTCTTTCCCCAGAGAACAAAGTAGAGTCCAAGAACAATAAAACTGGATCCAATTATCCTATAGTAAATAAAGAAAAAGTTAGTTCTTCAAATTCATTATAGATATTTAGGAAAAAATATAACATAAATGGAGTTGAAATGTTTGCCTTACCCTCCTGAGTACAACTCATCACCAAGTATAACAGCTGCCATAATGGCCACCACCACAGTCTGCACTGGTTGGAAGACTGCTACAAAAAGAGGACCTCCTCTATCAATGCACCAAATCTGGAGGGAGAAAGAGATCCCTGATGATACAAGACCCTGTAAAAAACAATAAAAATTATAAGCATGAGATTTAAGGAATTTGATCATCTATTACAACTTTTTGAATTATGGAAACTGTCGCAATGGTCCTTTGTGATGATTTTTTCAACAAGTGAATCTGCGACAACCTCTTATTGTCGCAAAGGCTCTTTGTGATGATTTTTCTTTCCTTTCTTTTTACAAATGATCATGAGATGGATGGATGGTGAATTTACAGCGTAGAGGATGGTGAAAAGCTCCCCTCCTGAGCGGACTTTCCACCTTTCTATGTCCTTCTCTGCAAAGGCTGCTATAATGAGGAACTGGATTAGACCAAAGAAGCAGGTAATTGTGGTGACTGAGAGCCTTGCAGGGTACTTCTTGAGCACTGGAACCTGTGTATAATTTGAGGTAGATTTTACTCCATGATGAATTATGATTCTTAATATAAATCATTCAACGAGTGAGATGATCACCTGAAGCACCATCCAACCAGACCATGCTATGCAATTGCCGAGGATGTAGACACAACCAAGGGTCCAGTTGAGGATTGTGTTGGAAGAGGCAAAAAGGAAAAACTTGCCATTCAGCAAGGCAGGGCCCTTGTAGAGGGTAATAATGGTGGCACCTCCAATGCTGGCTACTGTTCCTACCACCTTTGCCACACCATATCTGCTATTGATATTGATCTGTTCAAGCCTTAGAGCTGCTGTCATGACAAATGTTATGGCTAGAACTGAGTTCTGAACTGCAGAAGCATAGGTTGGAGATAGGTAGTACAAGTCCAACAGGTAAAATCCTTGGTTAGCAGTTATCCTGAAAAGGAAAAGTTCTAGGGTATATAACATAAAATTTGCTTGCAATTATTGCACCAAATTAAACTAGTGAAATACATAAATCCTTACCCACATAATGCTAGAAGAAAGAGTTGAAAGAGGAAGGATATGGTAAGGGGCGGTCTATCTTTTCTGAAACAGAGATTAAAAAAAACAATCAAGAAGAGTTACTTCAAGCTAGTGAATGTATTGTTGTATCTTACTTCTCTAGAAAATATGCAAAGGGGGCCAACAGAACCAAAGCACTGATGTTCCTATAAACTGGGAACACTATTTGGCCAATACCAAGTTGAGTGCAGTCCTGGAAACTATGCGAAACCCTGCATAGCAGAATTGGAGTGCAAGCACAGCTACAAGAAGCTTTGCTTTCTCAGAGACCTGTGAACCCATCTCCTTGTCACTGAGGCTGGTGCTTGCATTGCATCAAGAGCGGATGAGGCTTTATATAGAGTTTTTTGCTTATCTGGTGGCTGATGGGCATCAAGAGGAACAAAAATTAGTATTGATGGAGGGCAGTGTTGTGTCAGTAATAATTTTGGTGGGCTATCTGTGTCTTCTTTTGAATTGACACAATGAAGAACTCTCTCCTTCATTATCTTTTCTGATCAATGAGTAGTCTTGTTGTCAATACTTTTAATAGGATGTTGGTTTGTATAACATGGTTCTTGAAATTGGTTGAGGAGACAGGAAGAAGTTAAAGCATGTTAGCCAGACTGCTAAAATCATAAAATGAGTGTGGAAAGGGCATTGTCATTTCCTTATTTACTAGATCGTACTACCTCCACCATATTCGTACTCCATTATCACTAGTTAGCATGCATGTTTATGTTGGAAACTATAAAATTTATCCAACCTCAAGTCAATTCTCCAAGTATGGTGAGTAATTTATTCTTTGTTCTTGTTACACATCTCTTAGAAAAGACATGTTTTGCTGAAGGCATTAAACCTGTCATGCTACTTTGTCTACATTTAAATTTGTTTTTAAATCTATTATTTGGTCTACCTTTTATATGTGGTCGTGTGGATATAGGTAAATTCTTCTCGAATCATATAAAACTTGTGTCTACTTTAAATGTTTTTTCCGAATTTATGAAGAAAAAAAATAATTTCAGGTTCTTACTTTCAAGTTCTTATTATTGTTAATGATACTGTTTTTTCCCTGCTTTTTTGTATTTCTCACATCTCACGGCGCCTGCAGAGTGATTGGTTCCTAACTCTGGCATTTTGTAGTTACCCCTAATATTATTTATGCAGTTGAAAACATAGCTTTCATCTGCAAAATATAATGATAGATGAAATATATAGTCATGTTAGTGTTGTTCTACAGTGAAAACTAATCTTACAGATATGGAGGAGCATTAAACTAAAAAACATATCCATTATCAAACTAATGATAGAGTGTGGTTGGTTTGCAAGGGAAGAGTAAAGAAATCAAATATCATGTGGAGCTTTCAATAGATGCAGTTAAACAAAATGAATCACATGAATTGGTTCGTTGCTTGATTTCCGAAACATTTAAACTACTTTTCATAACCTTGAGAACTCTAGATCTGGTACTTTTGCATGCAATCAACCCACTTTTTAAAGTCAAAAAGACCAGCACATGCTTGATTAGGTTTACATTCTTCTCCCTCCTTCCTGATTTGTACTTTGAAAAAAAAAAACAGATGATTAGTGAGAATAACACTTCCAAGGAAGAATCTCTCTTTATTATTTCTTATACTTTTTTTCCAGAAGAAACATTTTTTTTTCTTCTTGACATTTATTATATTTCATATTTCTTGTTTTGAGCCAACTGTGAGCAACTGCTTTACTGTCTAAGTCTGTGGAGATACTTCCATTTAACAGAGTTTCCTGAAGATTTGAACCAAGCAACTAAACAAGACTGCTGATGAATTGCTCACCAGGGAAGTACAAAAACTAATCCAACCCTCACCCATCATTATCTTAGACGAAAAGAGAGCTCTAGTTACTGAAGCAAGGGCTTTTCAAGCATGGGCACGAGTATCCTCTTCTATCTTGGATACCGTAAGATCCATATCTGTTCTTCTGGTTGCAGTCATTTTTCTCATTGATGACAAATGTGATTTGCACAATTAAATAATAACACTACTCTTCAGTAGGATGACCATGAAATCTGTGCTTACATTGCATGTCTAGTTGTGCCCAGAAACACAAACAAAATGAGCAGTTGGCAGGGCGATGAGTCCTTCAAAGTAGCAGAGGGCTGCAACATGCTCCATGAGTGGAAGGATGGTGGAAGAGCCCCACTTGGTTCATGTGGTTAGTAGCTCTGCAGGAGCATGTTGAGGTAAGTAGTTTTTAAAACACTTTGTTGCACAAGGTTTTTTTTTTATGTTTTGTTTTTTGCTTTGTGAACTGATGCCATAATATATGGTTTTCACAATTATTAGGAGCTTAAAATCCTGTTATATTCAGTCGGTTTGCTATTAACAAGCTAATCTAATGCGACATCCATACGATATTTTTCTTTCAATTTAACTAATTGCACACTCTTATGCTAATGTCAACAATAGTAGTATGAGTCTCATGGCATCTCAGTTTAAGACACAATAATCATGGATTTGTTGTTTAATATGACAAACTAACTTGACTTGACTAACTCATCTAGCTTAACCCATTTAGTCCATTCGGCCCATCGACCTTGCTCGCCTAAGTAGCTCGGTCTGACCGGCCTAGTTTGCTAGTTGACTCAGCTGGTCAAATACGCATAATTTATTTGATATAGATTCCAGTAGAGTTATTTCCAACATTCTCAATTTATCATTAAATGTAAAATAATTCTTCTTTTTAAATGTTTAACAAAAGAAGAAGAAAAAAATCACACTCGGAGGGGTCGCAAGATCTCAGCGTATCATCGTAATATAATACCAACTTGCGCATGTTAATTGATTAATTGATCAATTAAATAATTAATAATTTCACAAGCCATGTGGAGATAATATAAATCACACATTATTAATTTTTATAATCCCATTTGCTCATTGAGCTTATCGATTGACAATAACATGTTATGCATTGCTTGACAATAACATGTTATGCATTGCCGTCGATGAAAATTTTCAATCTTTGACTTTGACTATTGCTATTACTAATTTCCTCCTCCAAAGTTTACTTATTTGTTTTAAGAAATATTATGTTTAGTAATTTATAATTATAAAAATTATCATTTTAATATTCTTAAATATAATTGCAAAAACAAGTCACATCAAAATGCTTCGATCATCAAAATTTTAACAAAATAATGATATGAAAATTATAATTTAAATAAAATTATATTTCACATCATCATTCTGTCAAACAGCTTTACTGCACTACTGTCTATGATGAGGCAATAGTTTTTAAAGTGAAAGGAACTTTGGGACCTGAATTAAAATTGCCTATTTAGGAGACCAATTTCACAATTGGTCCATGTACTTAGATTTAATTGCATCATGCCCCGAGGATAAATCTAACTTAGTAGTTAAGGAAGGATCTCTATGCAATTAATTGCATTTTGCTTTTATTAAAGGCTTAAAAGTATATTACTACATATTTGTTGAATGGAGACCTTGCTATTGCATACATCATTATTTATCTTTGTTTTGTTTTTTTGTTGTTGTTGAAAAATCATTGTTTCTCCCTTAAGTCACCAGTGACGCAATCAATAAATTGACATGAAGCCCCAACGGGCATGGTGGAGCTGAAAGAGTGTTGGGTCGCTGCTCTTTTGCATAGTGCTTGTTGGATTTAGTAGAAAAATTTAAGTTGAGCGGTTGTGGCTAAGGTATTCACAGGTGAAAAAAGTTCATAGTTTATTTTCGCAAGTGAAGCATCGATTTGGTATCTAACTGTTTTACAGGGATGCCGAAAACATAGTGTAGTATTTCTCTATTTATTTTAGAAATCAATAAAAAACTTTTGGTTGGATTTTTCCAAGCATATGAATTATAAATAATAATAATAATAATAATAATAAATTGACATTGAAAATAAACACAAATTTTAATAAAAAATATTCAAAAATTCTTTTATCAAAATGAAATAATAATAATAATAATAAAAATAAAAATAATAAAATGTGGATATGAAATACTTTGGTTTTTTTAGTACCTCGAATAAAGCCAGAGTTATCTTTGTCATTGCCATTTGCAATAAAGTTTGTTTTTCCAATGAGTTATAATTTTCTACTAAAGTCACATCACAAATTCACAATTCAAAAAAAATAATTTTAAAAATAAACAAAATATTTCCTCGACTTTAGTAACTTAAAAAATTATGAAGGTTAAATGCCCTCGAATATCCTTATTACACCACCAAAATACCCAATTGATTTATTATTATTATTATTATTATTATTATTATTATTTATTTTATATATAAATTGTTACTTCATCGTTACAATGGAATAGCAATGGGTCTCTCGAACCGTCTCCACGACGTCCCCGGCGACTCCCTCCCGCTCCTCCTCCTGGCCGCGGCCGCGTCCTCCATCGCCTACCTCCGCGCGCTCCTCCTTCGCCTCCTCCCCCTCTCCTCCTCCGCTGACCCAGACGACTCCGCCGACTGTGACGGCTCCCTCGGATCGGGCCTCGCGGGCCTCGCCCTCCTTGCCGACCACCTCGCCGCCGATCGAACCTTCCCTTTCCTCCTCCCCCGCGGCGATGACCTCCGCCCGGAGTGCTCCGTCTGCCTCTGCCGCCTCGCCGACGGCGACCGCGTCCGCCGCATCCCCTGCGGCCATGTCTTCCACCGAGACTGCCTCGACGGATGGCTGCTCCAGCTCAACCTCTCCTGCCCTCTCTGCCGCTACCGTCTCGTCCCGCCGGAGCTCCGCGCCGCCGCAGATCGTCGGATCGGAGCTGAGCTCGTCGCCTGCCTCTCCCAATCCTGATCCTACGGTCAGGATCTGTTAAGATGACGTCACGATATTATCTTGATTCGTCTTTTTTATTTTCTTTTTTCCCCTCCCATTTTTTTTAAGGCCTCGCCTTTTTTTTTTTTTTTTTTTTTTATGTTGTTGTTGTTTGTCTACTCTCCTTTTTTGTGTGGTGATGCACTCTTGTCTTTTTTATGGAAGACGTTTTTAATTTGGGACAGGTCGTGGAAGCAATTTCTTTATTTACTAAAATTCAAAAAATATTTTCTATAATAAGCCTTCTAAAATATATATTTTCTGCATAAATAAACCATTTTACTAACATTGAGAGTTCATTTTAACATGGGATATTAATTAGCTAATGTTGTGAACATGCTTAAATGAACTAGGATTTTTTTTCCCTTCCTTTAATCTTCTCCTCCTTCACTACTTTTAGTATGAGAATTTATATTTTTAGATTGTTTTAGAAAGGAAAACACATGATACTTAATCTAATCAATGAAGTGGATTTTAAATAATTTTATTGAACTTAATTTTTAATTACTATATGGATTTCATATGATTTGGATTTCATATGAGATAATATTTAAAGTGGATAATTTTTTAAAATATAATCGAATGCTTTGATATACTCATCTATTGATACATATTTGGTTGTGTTTTTCTTTAGTTGTGTTTTTCTTCAACCGTCGGGTTTCTCCTCTTCTTCTTTCTTATGGATTACAATCGAGGTAGGTTCTTTGGTGTACTTGCTGCATGTGTCTTACGAATCGAAACACGCCAATCGAGAACCAATGTGTTCCCTCTAATGATCAAGTCAATGACGAGTTGAGGTGTGAGGTTCACGTATATGCACAAGAGAGCGAAAGAGTTTGAAGAAGACGGAGAAGATTATCTTGCATGAGAAAAGAAAATCATAATTTTACTTACCTTTGTGAAATCTTTTATAGTTGTAAAGTTGAAAGGTCCATGTAAGCTGCCACGCGAGTCTTAGGCGAGTCAAGTAAACAACGACACGGGCAAGGCACCATCCGTTGATCATCCACACGAGCGGGCCATCGTTGTAAAATACCGAAAAAGGGCAGATAATAATAAGAGAATTTTTCAGAATTTTTTCGGAAATTTTTCGGAGCTCATATGGACGAGTTTACGGGGATAAAAACTGGGTCCAGGGAAAGCTTGTTTAGGCTACCCATTTAAGCGAGGAAATGTTTATTTTCTTAATTCCTTTTCTATTTTCTTTTCTTTATTTTCTTTCTTCCTTCTTTGCTGTTTCCTCCCGACCCGTGCCCTAAGCTCCTTGCGCCCTTCCTTCTTCTCTCATGCGACGGTTCTTTTTCCCCCTTTCCTCATTATCTCCTCCATCCCGATCCTCTCCTCCGTGCGACACCGGCCTCTCCTTCTTCCTTCCCGAGCCACACCAAGCGGCGCCACCACCTGAGGCTGAAGGGAGCAGCGCCGACACCACCTAGTGCCGAGCAGCACCACCGCCGATGCTCTCCCTTCTTCCCTCTGTGCTGCCAGAGCCGACCATCACAGCCGACCCTCTGCCCTAGATCCACTGCCGGCTATCTCTTACTTCTCCCTCTTCTCTGTGAAGCCGCGCCACCGCCGCCTGATTCAGCCGTTTTTCGTGCCCTAGTTTTCGACGGCCTGTGCCCTAGCACCGCCGGGTGCCGCTTCTCCTCTGCCTCAGCGCCGGTGGTTGATCATTAGAGAGGACCAAGTCGTGCCCTAGTTGGATTCCTTCTCTTCGTGCGCTGTCGTGCCATTGCCGATCCACCACCGGCGCACTCGTGCCCTAATTCCACTGTTGGGTCTTCCTTCAGCCACCTCCTACAGTGAACCAACAGGGGAGCATCCGAAATTGGTGAGTTTTGGTTTGATTATTTCTGTCCTATTAGATCTAGATCCTATTGGTGGGATCAAGGGTATATCAAAGGGTTGAGAATTTATCTATGGACTGATTGTGCCAAAGGAGGTGTTGGGTGGCTTCCGGAACAGCAAATTGCTTCTGGTGGAATAGAGGATTGGTGACATTAGGGTAAGTGTTGATTACCCAAATTGTATTTTGATCTAGTTCTTGCTATTGGAAATTTAGAATTTGAAATCAGGATTTTTAGGGACATGTGGTGAATTGAGGTAAGAAGTATGATATCAGATTTGTAGTGATGCGAGTTTAATTTATAGTTGGAGGTTGTGGTTGTTTGTCTACCAGACTTTGTAGCTTGGCCAGCTTTGTTCATTGGCGATCCACAGCACCGGCCATTCAGTTTTGGGCAGGGAAACTCTTTGACCGTGAGCCATCAGCGACCCTCCTGGATTTGGGTGAGTTCTTATGAATTGGTTTAGATTAAGTTGTTGAGATGGATTATGCTTATTGCAAGTTTTAATTCGTATGAATTAGTTAAAGTCGATTGAGGAGTTAGATGATCCAATTAGGGTTTATAATTGGATCTGGATTTATGTTAGCTTCTCGAGGGTTTGATTTAGCTAATTTATTTATAAGTAATTAGCTAAA
>JBBMJZ010402282.1:267-13213 GCA_037833815.1 Zingiber zerumbet
TGATAGGAGAGGAGAGGAGCATGCCAAAGATTAGAGAGGAGGTCGATCAAAGAGGAAAATTTTAGGGCGCTCAAAAGAAAAAATCGAAAATGAAAACTTTAATTAGAAATTCAATTAGTGACGGAAACTTTATTCAGTCGCTAAAATAGCGATGAAAATTTATTTCGTTGCGTGACAGAATTAAGTTTTAGTAGCTAATTGAATAGGTTAATAAGTATAGCTAAAATAGTGACGAAATTAAGTTTCCGTAACTAATTGAATATGTTAAATAAGTATAGAGATGAAATTGACAACGAAATTTAATTTTTGTCACTAAATTAGTGACCATAATTTCTTTCCATCCCTAATTGCGGGTTTTTTAGTAAATTATGTAATGAATTGTAATAAATGATATGATTTAATTTATCAAATTTTTGAATGATCGTCAATGAAATTAATCACTTTTATATAACAAATCAAACATGTATGGAAGATGTCAATATATATAAATATTTGATATACTTGACTAGCATATAAAAATATAAATATATAAAAACTTAACATTATATATTTTTTCAACACTTAAAGTCATAATCATAAAAGATAAAGCAAAAAAATTTTACCTCACTCAAAAAATGTTTATTATGGAGCGTCGATGAAGCAACGACGACAGCGCTAGCAACAAACGACAACGGTGCTGCTAATAGCGGCGTCTGACGATAGCAACGTGGACGGTAGCGACATCAATATGCGACGGATGATTTTGAGGGTGAAATTAGGGTTAGGGAAATAATATTAAGAAGATTATGAGAGGAAGAAAACCATGGGAGAAAAAAAAATGAGGGGATTAGAGGAAGAAGAAAACACGGGAGGAGAGAAACAAAAAAAAAAAGCACCGGCAATGGGAGAAAGAAAAAAATCAAAAGTGAAAAAAAGAGATTAGCGGAGAGAGGAAAAAAAAGGTTCAGATTCTTATTTTAATTAAATATTTTGTGAAAAAATTTGTAAATTAAAATGGTGCCTTTTTTCTCTAAATTATCAAGCACTCCACTTTTATTTTTTTAATCAATAAGACGTTCATCCCACTATTCAAATATGTACACAATTATTTGTGGTATCTATAAAATCTTAGCCACTTGAATATTTTTGAATAAGTTAAGTATGCACTATAGCAGCTACGAAATCATAATTATTATAATATATTTAGTAGTTATAAAACCGTAACTACTACAATACTTCGACCAACTTAGATTTAAGTGAGAAATTTAGACGGGATATAATAATATGAATAATATTAAACAATATTATAGGGCAATTGAGTAATTATAGGTGGAGCACTTTTTCATTAAAAAAAATCAAAAAGAAATATCCATGATTTGAAAGGGGAAAAAAAAAACCTTTTAGCGTTTGACCATATTATAAACGGCATAGAAGCGACCATCAGCCGTGCCTTGTTAATTCCAGCATCGGCCTTCTTTCACGAATACACATGCATGATTGATTGTCACACGAGATGGAGCAGTGCAGCAGTTGCTACACCTACTTCAATCCTCAACTACCATTATATGTCACGTTCTCGCCTAACAATATTAGATTATATAGTCTCTCCATGGCTCTGACTCCCTCAACTTGCATTGCCCATCCACTGTCATGGGAGCTAGCAGAGTGTTCCAGCTCTCCCAGGTTGCTCCCCACAACACCAAGCGTGATGCCTGGCTCGTCATCAATGGCAGGGTATGTTGTCCCTCTCTCCCTCACCTGCAGCATTTCTTCGTTGATTATCATCAGTTGTGATCGAATTGCACAGGTGTTGGACGTGACCAGGTTCCTGGAAGACCACCCGGGGGGCTCAGAGGTTCTGATGGAGTCGGTGGGGAAGGACGCAACGGCCGGGTTTGATGCAGTCGGGCACAGCAAAGCTGCAACTGAGATAATGGCTAAGTACCAAGTGGGCGTCCTGCAGGGGTTTGAGGACAAGTACAGTGCTCTTGATGCTAAAGTGGAGAGCGAGGGGAAGATTTATGAGATGACTGGGAGGGTGATAAAGGAGGATCCGGGTAGAAAGCGCTTGTGGCTGATTGACTTGTTTGTGCCTTCGGCCGTTGCTGTCTTGGCTTTCTGGTATCGCTGCTCTGGATCCCTCGCTGGGGTTTGACAAGTGAACATGTGGAAACTTCTATCTAATTGAATAAAGGTGTTGCTATCAATCTACCATTGAGTGATTTATCTAGCACAAAATAATAAATAGCTGGGCTGAACCTTCCAATCTGCTTAGACTTGTTGGGTCCAAAGTCAAGAACAATTCCTTAAAAAAAATTAAAAGGAAAATAACAGGAGTGAGGGGTTAGAGAATGAATTGATTCGAGACAAATGCATTTATTTGAGAATCATTCCAGTAAACATGAAAATAAAATAAAAAACACCTAAAAAGGAACAATGTTACATATCAAAGAAACAAAAGAAATTCACCAACAAAACCAAGCAGACAAAACAAAATTTATATGGAGACAAGTTGCAAGGGGAGATAATGCACTATGGAATTTAAGAATTTTATCAATGTACGAGTGGACATCTAAGAGGACCTATGCAATAGCTTCAACAAATTCAATGCGATAAACTTGAGGCGGCAAAAAGCACAAATCGAAATATTCTTTTGATGATACATTAACAAAGAACAGGGCTTTAGCTATTCAATAAGGGAGACACCCTTTTAAATTTTGCCCGAACCTTTTTGGCGCAGCCATTGTAGCTTCAGATGTTCTGGAAGGCTGGCTACTTATTGCATCGTTAAGATAGCTAACAAGATATTTGCGTTATATACTTATGTTCCGTTTTGCCAACAGCAACTAAACTGTTACAAAGCCAAACAGACGACAAGTTGTTCATGATGCTGCCTACAAGGTTTTTTTGCCGGCTGAACAAAATCAAGCACCATCATAATGACAACGTATTAGCATTTTTTCTGACTCTGAACAGAATCAGACACCATCATAATTGCATAATGAGTGCTACAGAAGAGAAAAATCACACGACACCATCCAAGTGCTATGGGGGCTAACGATTAAAGATGCACCAAAAGCAGTGTCATAATGGGGAATAATCTACAAGCGGGATGATGTCAACTTGACTCGTCTGAACTTGCCGTTTTACTGGGTCCGCATCCTACTGTTCTCTGCTGCCCTCACTTGGAGAAAATATGGATGCGCCTGCACAGATTATTATGTTGGGCATGTCACAGCAAATCTCACATTTATGGCATTTCATAGAATATTTATATGCATATTGTGATTGTTTGCATGCCAGAGTTCAGGGCATCTAGAACACTAAACATTGATAAGCATTTGGCTGCTTGTTTCAAGATCTCCAACGTCTACTTCAAAGTGAGCACAGATGACCAAAAAGCTTGTTTAGAGAAAACCCTAACAATCCCTTAACCTGACATTCCATACTATCTATCTTTTTGTACCTAGAGAGAGCCAAAATTTTCAAATCATTATAGAGGAAAGAATTGTACTCCTTGCAGATTAAAGATGTTCTAATCATAAATTTGTGATGCAGGAAACAAAAACATAAAGAAACATAAACTCAAATAATACCATTGCTTCTCGTGCTGTGAGTCTATCTTGATGATCATATCGCAGGAGTTTATCAAGGAAATCTATTGCCTGGATCAGTTTTCAGCCAGTCATCACAAGGCAAGTAATTATGAAGAATAAAAGCATATTGTTAGCAAAATTATTATTGAAAAAGGTAAGTGTTGTTTCAGTAAAATCTGAGTGAGCACAAAAAGAAACCTCTGGAGAAACAAGGTGTTGATTGTCAGCATTAATGAATTTAGACCATGGTTTCCTGCTGTGTCTGCGGAATGCAAAGCAAGAATATGAATTTGGGAAATATTAAAGCCTATAAACATTCCATCAAGTACTTTATACCTTCCAACAAGAGCATCAAGCTGTGGATCTAGCTCTAGCCGGTACTTGTTTAAGTACACATTTAGTTCATCAGTACCAAGAACCTGGAAAAGCAAATGAATGAATATACATCTTCGGCAAAAATAATGTATGGATGGCAAAGGCTACCCTAACCACAATCAGTATGTATATGGGTGGGTGGGTGTATAATTAAGTTGTTATTTTATGTTCATATTCAATCATAACATATTATTATACTGTAATTGCATAAAATCATAAATATAGGAAAAAAATACATAGTACAATTAAAACTAGCATGTAATATGTTAACTAACCTAACCTCTCATCTTCAATTAATTTGAAATGGATAATCAAAATTTAACAGGATTTAGCCTTTTTTAATTTCTAGGTGAATTCCTTAACTTGCAGTGTTGATGATTTTTTTAAAAAAAAATTACTTGAATTTTCAATTTTGGTGCTGATTCTGATACCAGTAAACCAAAAACTAGTTTTATCTAAAGCAGGAGCAAAAGATGATATAACTTGTTACCTTAGCAATTTTGACAAGTTGATCATGATTGTCATGGCCATAGAAGAAAGGTTCTTTTCGAAATATCTGAAATCAATCAACAGAACTAACATCATTGTACACGTCACTAACATACTGTGAAGTCTATAAAGAGACAATCAGTATTCAAAGGTGCACTAATGCCCCAATAGGTAGGCTTACCATTCCAGCAAACATGCAACCCAGACTCCACATGTCCAAAGAATAGTCATAATCTTGCAAATCGACCAGGAGCTCAGGACCCTTGAAATATCTGCATACCAACCACATCAACAATTAAACTTCCATTACAGAGAGTAAATGACGGTTTGGCATATCTAAGAAAATAGAATTCATGACTATTTAAACAAATGCACATAAAACAATAACACTGGACTTCAGACAGTTTGCTGAAGCTGTTACAAGAATTAACAAAAAATGATAATACAGCTTCCATGGAAAATCAAATATCTGGAAATAGACCAAGTTTTATTTTAAAAAAATGCCCATGACATAAATTTACAATTATAACAATTCCCTTATCAGAGTTTGCCTGTCATTTTTCCTCAATGTATACATAGTAAGGAACATATGCAATGGAAGTATCAAAAAAAAAAAAATCTGTATGAAGTGCTTGTCAAGTGCAAAATAAGAATATGTTTAAGTGAATTTACAAGCTACACAATAGGGTAATTTGGTATTTAAAATCAATTTAGTTTGATCCATAAAGGTTCAAATTAAACAAATAGGATTTTTTTTCAAACATATGTGGGATGCATACCCCATGCAACCCCCTTTTCAAATCTGTCAAACAGACCAAATAGGAGTTTGGCAGCTCCTTTTTGTAACCATGTGGCTAATCAAGTCAGATGCATACATCATTGTACTGATCCAAATTTTGAAAAGACCAACATTAATCTATTAAAAAATGTAACTTGTTCATCACTCATTCAAATAATTGAATATTATATGGGATTATCTCAAGATATCCAACAATAAACAATTGAAAAATTCAGTCCACTGCATGATATACCTTGAAGCTACACGAACATTGTACTCCTTGCCAGGATGGTAGAACTCCGCAAGTCCCCAGTCGATCAACCGAAGCTTCCGTAGCTCATGGTCTATCATAACATTATGAGGTTTGACATCTCGATGCATAATTCCCTGGGAATGGCAGTAATCTAGAGCCTAGAAGCGCAGGGAGTTAGAGGTAAAGAAGAGCAAATACCTATCTACAATCAATTCATATCCTCAAATACCTTCTCTCCTATTGATTCATATCCTCAAATAGTCTAATGAAGCAAGCAAAGACCTATCTTAAATCAAAAGAAAACTTACGCGCCAACTGTGTCATAAGATGAGGACCAATAACTTTCTATTTAGTTAGCTCATACATTTATGAAGTCTAGTATCCAGAGAGATTAACAATACAGAGAATGTTGAATCTTATAAAAATAGCACAAACATGTGAACACACTTTGGAAATAAGCAACATTTCCTTCTATGCAAATTAGATGCAACAGAAGTAGCTACAAGGTATTATCATAAAGGTTATATTTATGATTTAAAGGAATAACATATCATGGCTTTTCTAAATATAATAATGCATTCAGCACATACCCAATAACTAATGATATCACAGATGAAGACAATCATATTCATGAGAAGGCCCAAATATTGTCCACCGGTTATCATCCAGGGAAGTGCATTATAGGCATTTTTTGATACCTAAGTACTAGGTCAGGACCCAATGCCTTCCCTTCAACAAGTATTTTTAAATCCACACACAAAATGTTCCAAATCCTAATGGTTCATATATATTCAATTCCCTTCCATGTACCTCTTAATCCAATGAGCCAACCCCAAATACAAAAGTTGATGACAATGACCTCTTGACTATAAGAGAAATTCTACGAGTTCCCCTTCCAGAAACAAATCAAATTATAATCCTTTTTCATGGGAAACAAATTAGTGGTAGAGTGCCTGTCTCCAAAGTCAAATGCCAAACCTAACCACCACTGTCACAATAAATATGTATCCTATTAATTCACTTATGAGATATCTACATTTATTTATGACCTACAAAATGCATTGTTTATCTTGGCCATCATAAAATTGTTACTGGGAAACACCAATACAAGAGAAACATATAATATCTTTCATCTAAAAACATGTAAAACCAGAATATGGAAGGAAGTCATATATCACAAGAAGTGAACCTTGAGTAGTTCATAAATATAGTATCGTATGTCGTAATCTGTCAATGTAGGATATAACACTTTGAAGTCCGTACTGTTGACATATTCAAATATCAAGCTTGGAGTTTTCGAGTGTTGATCCCGAACAATGTCATACAGTTTTACAACATTTGGACCACCACAAAGGTTCTGAAGGATTTTAATTTCTCTCTTTATCTGCATGCAAGAGGAAACAACAATCATTTTTTGGAAGGAAAAATACAAAAAAATCAGTTCAGGCACAAGTTTTTGTTATCACAAAAACTGAGAAACAATAACTATTCTAAAAAAAAACACAACATCAAAATGAAATAAAATATGAAAAAAGACAAGAAATTGAGAAAGATTCCTCAATAGTGATCTTCACAACATAGTCCACGAAAAGTTTAATAATTAGCCAGCCTTTGTGACCAAGAGAGTAAACAGAGAATACTGAAGTCAACCTTTTACAGAATTTATAGAGAATACAGGTACGCAAAGACAGCCCATAATAATCTAATTTGTTTTTGTGACAATGGATGGTTTACTAAGAAAAGAATAGTTGAAAATATATATTCAAATTTAGTTGTTCTCCAGGAGGTAAGACCATCTCTAAACAACAGGGAAATATGAAAAATGAAGAGGACATGGATGAGTATGCTACTATCCAATTTTGTATCATTTTTATGAACAATAAACAATTGTTTTTAAACAAAATATGTAAAATGGAGAATGACAGTTGACAGATTAGAAAGGCAGGAAGTTGAAGGGAAAAGAATTATAATGAGAAGCGTTATTTTACATATTAATGATTCAATTATCTTTATATGAGTTTCTAAAGCAATCATGTTGACCGTCTTTCTCCAGATCATGCATACTGCAAGTCGAAAGGAATATTGGGGTGCCAAGCACAATTGCTTCAGGAAATATTTTCAAGAAGATACATTTAGACAATGTAGTTCAAGCTTTTCAAACTTAATTATCATACAATATCACTATAGACATGGAGGTTTAATTTCAATTCTAAATTGCGAGGATAGAAATTTTTTAGTAGCTGCACCTAACTAACCACTTAAGCTTGAATACCTAGTAATCAATTTTAAAAAAAATAGGATATTGATACTAAATATATATAAATCAGATATTAATCTAGATTGAATTTGGTTCAATCACAGGTACATGTTGATTCCAGTAAGTGCTGATTCCACTAGAATAAAGATGTGCGTCATGTTTAAAAGGGTGGATAATTAATCAAGCTCCTAGTCAAACCGGAACAAAGTGATCATCTCTTATCCTTGATTCTTCATCTACCCCCTATGTTCATCAATGGAACACCAACACTCCAAGTGATCTATCTGACTTTTTTCTATTGATCAAACACTTGGATCTACCCTCATGTTGGATCCTCATACATGAGTTTGAGTAACATATGTGATGACTACCCTACATGTTGCCATCCCTCTCCATCATAATTTGTTAAACCTAAATCCAGACATGCATTAGAATCTGATAATGTATAATCACCTTATTAAGCATCCATGTATTTTTTTTTTTCTTAACAATCAGTCCGGGAGAAACAATAGATGATATTTTAAAAAGTAAATATATGTTTACTTTAACCCTAAAAGTGTCTTCAAATATAAAAAGAAATTTGAAATTATAGATAATAAAAAAAAAGTTAGCACACTAAATGACAGTTTACCTTCTTTTTCTTCACGGGCTTTAGGATCTTGATAATGCACTTCTCATTATTTGTTACATTTATACCTTCAAAGACCTCACTGTACTTTCCTCTTCCAACTTTCCGCACAACCTCATAATCATCTTGATTCCTGAAAAAAAAAACTTTAGTACCTAGTAAAGCATAGTTCTTCATTTTCAAGTGAAATAAAAAGTACAGCATCTTTTTCTTATTGGTAAATGTTCCATTATTGTCACTGCATAATGCATATATAATCCACAAGAAAATATATGATAACCATTAAAATAATTAATTTATTTTTAATTGTCAATTATAAAAATTATATTATTTTTCAATAACTATGCCAAAATGAAATTTCTTAAAGTTAATTAGATGGTTAAGATCATAATTTTTACCTCACATATGATCTAATCTCTAACAATTAGCACTATACACTAATGCAGTGCATATGAGAAAAGCCTCAGATATAGCGGACAATCTTCTGATAGATATCATAATTGTACCTCTCATCAACAGAGTTAAGCAATGATTCTTGAATCTCTATTACAAAGAAAAAGTTATCTAGATTTTCTCCTTTCCTAAAATTAAAATTTCATTAGAACTCAAAGGTTTAAACTTGTGTCAAATTTAGTTGAATTCTAAACTCTTTGGTTTTAAACCATCAAATGAATATTTCACTGATCTATGTCTTTTTCAAAGGATCTCCTACTAATTTTGTTGATTTTTAATAATTGGACTGAATTAATGTATTAGATTAATCATTTTCTCATAGATTTATAATGGTGGATGAAGTAATGAACCAAGTTGGTCTGGTGATCCCAACTAAAGACTAAAATAATGCACTTATCCAATGTGGATGAAACATTGAAATGCATATGCATATGTATACGTATAAACATGAACAACTTTAAGAAAATGATGTTACCAACATGAAAAAATTTAATAGATACTAGAAGCAAGCTTTAAAATCTCATTCCTAGTAGTTCCCAGCCAGGATGAAACTTTTGCGCCATTTTGGCCATGCCCACAAATCTTGTCAGTTGATTCAACAAGGAGGAAGAGGGAAAGAAGAGCATGGAGGAGGAGGAGGAGGAGGAGGAGGAAGAAAAAGTGGAGGAGGAAGCTTACTTAAAGGAGGCATCACTGGTGTTGCAGAAATGCAAGTCCTGACATGCCTCAACATCTCCCTTGCAAGTAGATGATAGAGGAGGAGGAAGTTTAACTAGGTTTCAATGCAAAGGAGGAGAAGTTGCCACTGAGCTTCTTGCAGCAAAAGATGAATGATTTGAGCTTCTTGGGGTGAAGGATGAGCTCTCAATTCGAAGCTTCTTGCGACAAACAATTTGGAGTTTCTTGCAATGAAGTCACTAAGTTCCACTCATTTGCTCATATACCAAGGGTTTCAATGCCTCTCGCATGCCCATAAACAAGTGGATCAAGATGTTCTTCCTATGCTAACCGGCACAAAATGGTATTTAAAACCACGACTACAAGCACATAGAGCAGATCCTAAAACAATAACAGACTAATTTAACAGCCTCTACTACAAGAGAATAAGCAGAAAATTGGTATGCATAATATGTGAAGGTACCCAAAGGCTAACTAAAGTGGAAACAAGGTCTTTGAAGATTCAACCACGTCTATCAGTGATAGTTCTTGTGAAGGATTCATTCAGAGCTCATAAAAGTGGTATTTTATGGTGAAAACTTTTCCATGAAGCTATATTGTTTGATTCATAACAAAAGAAAAAAATGTGATCTCAGGAAAACATATAACCAATGCTTGCAATAAATAATTGCAAAATATGCAAGCACCAAACAAAGGATGAATCAAAAGAAGTTGATACAGAAGCATAGATGTTCAACTAGAGTGCCAAGGTTTGCCACCACTGGTTAGTCCCATAAGTATGTATTGAAATCAGGCATGCCGTCTGTCGGGAACATTTTCCGATACGGTATTCTTAAATTTCTATTTCCAGAACCCTGAAAACCTCAACAGAGGATCCGATAGCCCCTTTGTCACTCATAGATAACCTAAAATCGACATAAATGGGGAAATACACAGACTAATACATCCCCAAGGCACGATAGAAGTAAATCGACACATAGCTAATGGATCGCTGATCCTAATGTGTACATCATCGAGAAAATATGGAATCTAAATAAGATCGATGAGACTAAACCACAATCGAGAGCTAGGGTTCGGGAAGAGGAACTCTTACCCCCACTGAACAGTGAGCGACTCGTAATCCCAGTATTCCTTGGGCCGGAGAACATTTACATCGGCATACACCCGGGATTTCGACATGACGGAGCCTCCTCCCGCGAGATCCAGCCGATCACAGCGGCCAGATGCAAGCGAGAGCTTGAGCCGTGAGAGCGGAACGCTGAGGAGAGGAGAAGAGAAGACGCTCGAGAGGATAGTGAAAAAAAAAAGAGGGGAAGGAACATACAACCCGATCGGCTCGGATGGGCCTCTGAGCCCCACGGAATCTAAAGATGGACCCAAATTGACGGTAACAGCCTCAGCACTCATTGACATCCAACACGGATCGAAAGTCAGAGTAAATAAAATTAAAAAATATATATATTTTTTTATTTTTAAAAATTTTTATCTTTTTTATAAAAAATAGTTATTTTAAATCATTCAGTTTAATCTTAATTCTAAAATTCTCATTCAGATACATCAAATAAATTAAAATTCAATATGCTGATTTTTAAAAATTATTACAATAACAACATTTGCTAGACTCTATGAATTAATTAGTTTGAAAATCGAATTAATTGATATTTTTTAGTTTAGTTTATATGATTTTATTAGAAAATTCGATCGGTTTCGTTACTTTAATTTTTTTTTTTTTTTTTTTGACATTTGTTTAACTTTGATTTTAAACTGATTTGCACAGCCTAATATTAATATTTATATTTATATTCAAAACCTATATGTTATATTTGTATGAAATTCAAAATCTATATATATAATTTTCGGATAGGCTCGATTTTAAATGAAATTTAAACTCGAGTTCCATTCGAGTTATTTAAACGTTGATTCGAATGGCACCAAACTATGGCTCACATTTGAATTTGAGCCTATTCAATCTAAAACTATCTATAATAAAAAAAAATAGATAGACTTCGAGCGATTAATTATGGATCATGTTTAAGTTTAACTAAATTAAATAATTTTAAATATGAATTAAATAAATTTATTTGCCTCTACAGGATAGTGTATTATCTATCAAATTATTAAATTTGATTTTTTTCCTACGAATAAGCATGCCAATTATGTAAGTCATTTCTCATTTGATTTGAAGCCACTTTTTATATGTATAAATAAGATCAATTGTTTTGTCATTTGATATTTAAATTTTACAATTATACAAGTTCTATTTTAGTAACTATCTTGTGAATTTTTACATACAAGGTTAGAAGCAGTTCATTTATTTCGTGTAAGATTTCACTTGTTTTGAATGACATTCTTTCATTTATTCCGTGCATGATTTCATCATTGATGCAATTGCATCATTGATTGCATCAATGTATCTTAATTCTCACTAATTTAGAACGGTGCCAGTTTCCCTAAATAATAAAGGTTCGAATTTTACTCGAGGCACATTATACCTGAGTCATCATCCATCGGGATAAATTTAAACTTCTTAGTTTATCCTGATGATTAATAGAAAATTTTTATAGAATTAAATCTGACATTAAAAAATATAAGAGAAATAGGAGGTAACAGAAGGCACGCTCAATCCTCACCACTTTAGAGAATCCACCAAAAAGTAGAGAAAAATAATCGATAAATCTTCTAACAAGCTTAAAAGCTCAAATATATTTTAATATCAAAACATGCTTTGCCTCCAATAATACAAAGTAGAGCTTTTATAGGGAAGACTTGGAACAATCCTCTAAGATGAGTCAAAATGTATTAATGTGGTTTATATTTCCTAACTTATTAGACTAGGTTTATATTTACTAAGCCTTGCGAATAAAAGTAAATTTAATAATGAAAAAAATATGCAGAGGTATTCAAGGCAACCTCTCCAAGTTCTCCCGAGGCTATGATGCAGCAGAAAGACATCAAGTTGTAGCTCAGATACTCGTAGTTTGATCCTAAGCTACGACTCATTTGTAGAGATTTTTGCTCTAAATGGGATGTGCAATCACGGGATACTGGGCTTTGGGCAACCCGTAGCAAGCACTTCCCGATTTATCTTAACCGTTGGTGCAATCTACCTATGCTTGATTGGTACAATCATGGTTTTGATGTGTGTGTCAAAGAGTTTAAATTAGGCTTTCATATATGTTTGATATGTGTGTTTGAGTCTTACAGGACTTAGTGAAACACACATGAGGAGCTTGGTGCAGCTGAGCTTGGGAAGCTCATCCTAGGGCTTGGATCCTTGAGTCAGTGAAGGATGGTGTGGAAGACATCTGAGGGAACACCAGACGAGGAATGGAGTACGGCTAAGGGAAGAGGACTTTTGTAACACCCCAAATTTCATGATTTGGAGTCCTAAAAGTCCTTATAAAAATCTAGAAATGCTTTAGGAAAATTCTAGAGATTTTTAGAAATTTTTAGAGTATTT
>JBBMJZ010402294.1:0-16821 GCA_037833815.1 Zingiber zerumbet
AAGTTTAATTTAAAAGAATACATGGTAGCTAAGAAAGGTTCAGACCTTATACAAAATTTTTGTACAGTGGAACCATTAGGTTTTTCGAGTAGTAACCAACATATACATGATAAGTTCCCCATAACTTTAATTATGTGATTACTTGATAATCACATAACTAAGATTATACATGATAAATTGAATTAAATGCATCCTTAGAGTTGACACGGGGACCGTTAATATAGTAAATCTATATTTTTTTATTAAAACATAGATTTATCATATTTACTCATAAATACCTCCTAGAACTCTACTTATTCATAATACGTCAAGATTTTAAAATTGTCGACAACATAAAATTATTAATGAATTTTAATGAAAACTCATGAATAATTTAGGAATCTTAAAATCATTTCAAACTAAAACTATTATGCATTTGAAAGTCTTGTGAGAGTATAATCCTCCTCTAGGATATTAGAAAACATTGACTACGTCATTCAGTAAATATTTTCTCATAATTTCAATTTTATCTTAATAGATAGATTTTATGATAAAATATTTTATTTTTTAAAATCCATTATGCTTTATATCAGCCAAAAAAAAGTACGATGATAACAAAATATATAAAACATGACAGAAAGCGAAAGAGAATAGGTAGAAAATATTAGTAAAAAATGATTCTCATTAAAATAGGCAGATAGATTAAGTAGAGGATAAGCATTAAAGATAACGACTCTATAAATACCAAACAAATGTCATCTCATCTCATGATTCTCATCTATGAAAAATTATAAGGAAGTTTATATCTTAATGATATGATATGCAACACCCACTAATGATTGATCTTTAGGAAATGTGTAACAGTGAACTGAAAACATCACGACAAGAAAATACTTTTTTACAAAAGAAAAGAAAACAGTGAACTGAAAAGCTAATGGATTAGGGGTGAGGGTTGGTTGAGAGAAGAAGCGTATAGGGAAAGAAAAGGGTCAGTCTGTCTGTCCCCTTAGACAATATGCTGGCTTAAATATTTCATTTTCATTTGCTAAAGCTTTTGTAATAATATTATCCTATTGGCAGAGTGAAATCCATCCATCAACCCGACTGGAATCGATGTCAAAACTATCAGGATGTAAATTGAATTTGGGATGAAGAAAGAGTTTACGATTTAGTGGATTTTTTATGTTAAAAATGAAATCAATCTGTCAACCTAACTTGAATGGATCTGAAAAATATCAAGATTTGAGTTGAATTTTTAATTAGATTATTCAAGTTGGTCAGGTCAGGTTTAAATTCAGATTTAAAGATTTTTTATTGTACTCGAGTTCAGATCATATTTGAATTGAGATTTTTTGTGATATTTTTTTTAATCCAATCCAAATCTAAATCCGATCCGAATATCCTTAATCAGAAGTTATACAATTGAAACATTTGAAGGATCGACAATTGAATATATATCATACAGTGGAGGATGAAGAACTAAATGTCAGCAAGGACTAATGAGGAGACACTGTGAGAGATGATTGATAGGACAGGCTGTAGACTGTAGATGACAGGCAAAATTAGTAGGGTGGTGCGTTGGAGGATTCCTGTCGTGAGATAACGAAAATAACATCCAAAAATTTACCGACCATCATCACGGCAATGCACGTTTGGCATACTTTTTTTTTACCTCCCTAAATTAGTTAATCCGAAAGATGACCCCGACTAAGAAAACCCAAAGATTTTTAGAATCCACACTTGATGATCTAACCACTGTACCAAAACCTGGGGGATGCTACGAGTATTTGTTACTTTTTTTATAATTGACCTCAAATATCTAATTTTTCAAATCGATTAATCCTTGAGATAAATTTTCCATCAATTATCAAAATAAATTGAGAGACACTAATCTAGTCTATCTAGACAGTCCGCTTTCTCCAATCCACTACCCATTGAAGAAAAAATCTCTTATAATTCACCACAACTAAATCTTAACCTGGAGATTATTGGGATCCAAATTTAAAAGCCTAGCCACTCCCTCAGAACCCGGTACATAGTTGTTACCTCTTTGATCCAATTAGTAGTTATCGATTTAAGCAAATGAATTTCCATTTCTCTACCAAAATGCAATCAGTATCAGAATAAAATGCACCACAACTTTAACTTGTGCTTTCACAACAATACAGAGATTTACAATTAACATGGAGACAATCGAACTTTTTACTGTCCCATTGCCATTGATAAACAATAACAAGAACCTTTAGCAGAATCATCTTTATTTATTTGGCAACAAGAATTTAAAGCCCGATCACAAATGCTCTCTAACATATAAATCGCCAGCTCTGTAAATATGTCGAACATGATGTTAAACATCTTTGAATCCATCATGCTTCAAACTTGATGCCTCAAGCGTATCACTCTTGGATGTGCATGGAAGTCGAACAAACAAATGACTTAAATCATGTGTCTTTCATTTTTCAATCGGCAAATGACACCTTCGCCGTAATAGATAGATAACAGAAGCTGACAACACTTTTTGACTGTTCAACCAATACACTTTGTATTGTTCTACCTCTGAAATGACAATAACCAAGTTGAAAGCATTACTTCTGCATCAGCGATCATAATGCAGGCTGGGAGATTTTCTAATTCATCTCGCCAAACCCAAACTTAAGTGCAGACACCACGAAAGGTGGAGCATGGTTATTCGAGCGACAAATTTCGGCTGATTCTGATATCTCGCTGCTGATTAGCAATCCCTTTTGCTAGGCGTGTAGTTGTTGAAATCATATCTGCAGGTTTTCCTGGAAAAGATGAAGTAACCTTTGGTTTAAACCACCTTCTCAAAGCAAGACCATTGATTCTAAGTTTGCCATATGATTCATCTCCTTGATAGGGAAGGCCCAATCTTCTCAACAACGAGCCAACTGCCTGTCCGACCCTGCTTAACATGTAACCTCAGTTTCAAACCATATCCAAGTGAAAACAAATTAACGCATTTCACAACTTGAAACGGAACTTATAGACACGGGTACAATGTTAAGTCTGACATGAGTTGTTTTTCTATTTTATGATGAAATAAAAAAGGAAAGTACAAGATGCAATAATGGGATACAAGACACAGAGCCACATGAATGAAATAGGGGGTGACTAAATTTTAGGCCTGAAATGACATTGATCCCGTATATCTTAACTGCCCTGAGCGTATGGATTACTCATGCTTATAAAACTTCAAGATGATTGTTAAGAGGAGTTTGAAAAGTTAAGAAAGCAACCATAATTAACTGAGGAAACTCATAAGTTTGACACATTCTTCACCTTCCAGCAAGGCGAATGGATCTCTCCTCTTTTAGAATTTCTATTTGGGTTTTTTCTGTAGGTAACAAAATAGTTATATTTGGAAGCCTTGCACCTGCAAAAACAAGAAAATAAAACAATAAATAGAAGAGAAAACTACAACTAAAGATAGATTAGAGTAAGGTAGGAACACAAATCAAAGCTGAATGCAAAATTCAACCTATTTGTGGCAAGGAAACCAACATGAATAAGTTTCATGTTTTTCCAGAGCCAGTTGTGGGTAGGATACCAAATTCATACAATCTTTAAGAAAATTTCATAATTTAATTTATTTTATTCTCTTTCATATCTCCTTATAGAAATTTGGATCCAATCATGTTCCAACAATTCTTTTGAATAAATTGGCTCAAATTTTACCAATCTTCTCAAAACTACTCGTATTTTTCAAAATATTATTTTATGGCCAAATATGTATTTGATTTCTTTTTGTTTATAATAAGGTTATGTTAGATTAGTATATTGTTATACTAATGAAATTTAAAACATAAAAACTGAAACCTGAGAAGAAAATATTGCAACATGCAAGTACAACAAGAAATTTGAATCAATTCACTATACTACCTGAGTCCTCACATCACTGAATTGCAATAATTAATGAAAATATTCTCACAAATAAGATTAGCACGGCGGTTCTTATGTAAATCCTTCTGAAGTACAGAATTATGAACTCCACAAATTCTTAGAATCAACAGCTTAAAACTTAGAAGATCATAACTAATGATATAATAAACCAACCATCAATTAAAAGGAAAAATTACCAGCTGCAAGACGATGCTTCAAACCTTTCAAAATTGTCAAGAGATAAACCTGAAACGTTCGAAAAGATAAATTAAACTATTTGATAGTACGCATAAACCAATATCAGGTAAAAAAGTGGGTCTTTTACCATAATCCATAGCTTGTCTGAATTAGACTACTCCATATAGAAATAACTATCACCATTCAATAAAACTGAAATTATGTTGATGTTGTCTCATATAAGAGTGCAAATGCCACTTAGGCTCTTTTTACCCAAAGGACGGAAGCAAGAGGAAAAGAGGAAAAGGAGAGAAGGGAAAAGGGGAAGAGGAGCTGGGATGGATGGAGGGAAAAAAAATATGTTTACTGGGTAAGGGGAAGAGGTAGATAGGAAATGGGTGAGAGGGAAGGAAATCACAATTTCACCTTCGACCCGTTTGCTATACCCAAACTACTATCACCATCACCGATGCATATCCATGCTGCCTACACCTCTTTGTTGGAACACACCCGCATTGCTCTTGCCCAAACTAGCATCACCTGTGTCTTCATGAGAATATACTTGCACCGTCGTCTGTCCCCCTGCTGTTTGCCACCTTTGTTGGTACCTGCCACACCGCCCTCACCCTGACACACACTTGTCAATGCTTCGCTCACCTACATGCACATTTGCTTTCACTAGATCCCTTCAGCACTATTCCTGAAAGCAAATAAGTTTGTTTAAGTAAAATCTAAGACGCCAAAAAACATTCTGTAGCCTCATGCCTACATAGGTAATCAGAGAAGGCCCTCAATCACCTCAAACACCACATGCTTTGACAAGACTTATTTTTGTCTAACCCTTTGGTTATGTTTACTCTTGTGGAACGGAGAGAGGAAAGCACAAATTTCAAGGCCCTCCTCTCTATTTGCTTTGTCAAAATCTCAAGAGGAAGGATATCAAAAGTGATACCATAGATACGTTTTGAAGTCAAATCACATCACCTGGTTTTACACAATGCAGGCTCTCTAAGATGGTTAGAAGAGAAGTGTTCTCTTTAACCTTCATCTTTATGAGCTTAAATGAAGTTGATGAAGGAGCTAGCAACAGGCACATGTGGAGTTGTTCAACAAGAGCTTATGAGGTTGACAAAGGATCGATGCAGAGGAGATTGACAAGGGCAAGGTCAAGTGTGATCTGGGTTGATAAGATCATTGAAGGAACAAATGATTAGCATGCATGCTCTGAGTGATGGGAAATTAAAACCAGTGCAATGTTGGGCAATAAGGACAAACAAGGTCTACAAGGGCAGTGGAATTAGTTTTAAAAATTATGGATTTTATAAATGTTTGATTTGGTTAATCCTCTTATATAGATGGATGAGTTATTTAAGCCATTTATCTAAATTGATAGTTGTCCTGTTCGAAGTGTAGTAAAGTTTTGGTAGAAGTCTAATTTAATTTAGATTGTTTTATATTTTACAATTATTTCTTAGTTTGGTTGATCCTTTCAGGCACAGGGTATTTCTTTGCTTGATTGTTTTTAATTTACTTCTAATTTTAGGTTGGAGTTTTTAAAAGGACCTTAATCATAGATGGATAACTCTTGTTATAATGCTCACTGCAGAAACTACCCTAAATCAGCAAACTAAAGTTGAGTTGGAATATCATGAATGCAATTGAACAAAAAAAAAAATTATTTGACTTCTATGTGCAAATAAAATTTGGACAGATTTTTCCCAAAGTAGAACATGAACCTAAAAGAATTGAAAGGGCTTCTTCAGGACCAAGAAAATTGCATCATCATTTGAATGTCTAAAAAATAATAGATTAATGATAGTGATTAGTTCAATTCCAATGAGTTCAATATATTTCCATTTTTAGGTTAGAATGTGATAGCACATCTTAAGTTTCTTGAAAAATGGACAAAAGAACATTTTTTACAAAAATCTATTAAAGAAAAAAGAGAGAACAGAAATTGACACTGATTCTTTTTTCACCATTTCTTTCAGAACACTATGTATCTAAAGGTGCTTGTATGGCTCCTTAAAGGTAGAATTTTGTCCTAATCAACTGACTTTATCAAGATAGATTACTACTTTTAGGACAAGAGGTTCAAGAGATCTCAAATACTACTGTCGTGCCACTACCGTGTCGACACAATATAATTGATCCAATACAATAAAAAAAGGGAACGAGATTTCTATTAGTTGCTAAATGAGGAAACAAATCCAGTGAATATGACCATCTTTAATGCCAGCCAATGCTCAAATAAAAAACAAGTTAGAAAGAAGAAATATGGAAAGTATATGGCAAATATGGCTCGTGATCTTAAAAGAAATTACTTCCCCCATGCAAAACAATCTCACCTCAACAGTATGTATCTGCAATTTCCTTGCATCAACAATAAGTGGATTGTCTTTCATTGATGCACGTGGAATTAGACCCAATGAAGTTGCCTCCTGAATTCAAAGGAGACTCAAATTGAGTTTTGTGCTGAATTCAGCTTAAAAATAGGGACAAAAAAAATTCTCTTTTCTGTTGCCATACCTGGAGTATGGAAAAAGAACGAATATCATATTCTCCAAAACCATCCAGCAATGTGCTCACATTTGCAAATTTGGATGCATCAAAATGTGATCCAAGGTTCTCAATAAATTTATTCCTTAGTGAACAATCACGTGGAAACTGCAGACATCCAAGCACTTGTGAAAACACTTCAATTGTAGGAATAACCCCAGCTTGAATAGTTTCACGGTAGACCATTATTGCTAGTGAAGTCCTGCCAATATATTGATAGGAACAAGACATTTTAATGATCTTTAATTATACCAAGCTTGGTGCTTGAAGTTGACAAAATAAGAATCCTTTTCTACATAGAAAGATACAATGAGACAATTGGATCTTCTGATTTGCTAACAAGGAGAATAGAATTATCAGGTCTAGAGAAACAATTTATTAGGCCTACTTGATCCGTATCCAGATCAGATAGATGCATCCCTATTTTGGCAAAATGGATTACTTAAAGATAAACCGTCATTGGGTAAGTTGTAATATAAAACAAAAAATAAGTTGGGAACCACGCCTTTAGTCAGTGATCTAGTGGATCTAAATGTGCAAAGTCCATAGGAGAGTACCTGACCGTCTATTGGAGGATATGGTAGCAAGGGGTCACTTGCAGTCGGTTTTTATTTGCGTGAGGATGTTATAATGAGATAAACATCTAACAATCTGAACTTTGGAATGTTTAAAAATTCTTACTCCATTGAAATACAATAAAATGAATAGCTATGAAATGAGAAGATTACCAAGAACTTAAGTTGAAGCCTTCAACCTTGATCCAAACCCTTAAAAGCTTTGAGAAGTGTTAGCACTTGATTTGAGGAGTATAAAGAATGTTTTTGTACAACCTATTGAAGTTCAAAGCTCCCTAAGATCTTTTATAATGAGCTCTATAATGTTCACATTTTGTTCGGCTCTAGTCGACTAGAAACACCCTCTAATTGGCCGATTGGCAAACATTATCGTTGGAAGCCAACAACTATATCCTCAGTTGATTAGATGTCCACCTCCAGTCAAATGCTCACCCTTTAAGGAGGCCACATCCAACTCGCTATTGCTCAAACAAAAACATTTTGTTCCTAGAACTCTTGTATTCAATTGACTCCTTTATTGATCGATATGCTCTATTTGACTAAAATCACTAGTGATTCTATCAAATGCACAAAACTACTAAGCTTATTCCATGTCATTCAACCTTCCATGACTACGAGCCCTCCTTGTTCCAAGCTGCCCTGGAGTCCACTTCATAGTAAGCCTTTGGTCCATTAAATGCACCAAGCTCCTTGAGCTTGCTCCATGACATCTAATCATCCATGCCTATGAGTCTACCTCATTTTGGGTCACAGAGCCATCAGGCACAAGATCTCCATAATTGCATCTGCAACAACTCGACAATCTGACGTAGAGTCCTACAAACTACTCCAAAGCTCTAACACTCATTCTAGGACTCTAATCCATTAGGTACAAATGAACTCCACTACATTGAGTCAACCAACTCTGTGAATTCTATGTGCACTATTTTAAGTCTCTGCACACTTAATGCATATAATAATAACAAAGGTCAATCTATTTAAACCTTTTGCTAAATGCATCAAAACAAATCAAACCCTAGGGCTTGGGAGCATCATTTTCCCAACAAAGATATCACTAACAAGCATAGTGGATCAGCTGAAGGATAAATTGTGACTAATGAATATAATAAGGTATATAAAGGGAATTACTTTTTTACTTGTTGCTAAAATTATTTCAGCCCAACTATTTCTTACTTGGTACCATTATTTAGTGGCCCTTCACAAGTTGAATATCAAGAATACTTTAATACTTTCTTCTGTAGTTACCTCATGAAAGAAGTATGTTTAGAACAACATTCAAAGTGTCTTGCTAAGAAGAGAGAGGTAGTATACAAATTGAAGTTATTGTATGGTATGAAGTAGTCCCCTAGAATATGCTTTAGTACAAAAGAAGAATATCTAACATGTGACTCTCTTTTTTAAAATTGAGACAAAACTCATCAAAAAAAGCCAAATTTATGAAAAGTTTTCCCCCATTTTCTAATAATACAATCCCTTCTCACTGACCCTTCATGTCCTTAAGAGTCTCCTCGCGCAAGCTACCACTCAGCTACTCTATCACTAGCTCACTTCCACGTGATGCTCCTCCCTCACAATAGTTTCCAAGAGATGGCTCTCATTGCCAGCCTACAAGCCCACTTCAATCTCACAATAGCTTCTCCGCCCTATACTAGGATAGATTCCATGTCATGTACTTTTTCCTCCCCACTTCTTCCTTCTTTGTTTCTCCTTCCTCTTATTTTTCCTTTTCTCTTTTTCAATATAATTTCCTTAATTTTCTTTTGAGATGATGAGTCTGACTAGCCTGACTCATATTTTGTATTTCGTATTTATATATGTGTTCCATCAACATAGATATGGGAGTGAGAACCAAAAACTCAAAGTAATAGAGGTTATTAGTTTTACTTAACACTCTAGAGGTTTTATGGTAGAGTATATCTATATCAAGGTGAGTTTTCATCATATTTTTTAGCATGCTTGAAGGAGTGTTAGAGACCGCTATGTGAATATTGTAAATATAAGGTATTTATTATAAAATCATATAGACAAATAATAAATATAGTTAGAGCCTTCCTCGGGAATAACCCTAATTTTCCTAATGACAAGATTCTTCGAGAGGTAACAATGATTGAAGATATTGATTGTATTGACTTCCACAATTAGGAACAAAATCTCTCAAAACCATCAATTAATAGCCAACTCCCATTAAGAGAATCATCTTGGCATTTTTTTTCACTTTCACAATTTTTTTTTAAAAAAAGCCTTTTTATCTTATCAATAAGTTTTTCCTTTATTCATTCACTTAGAATTTATGGACTGTCTAATGTTATTGGGTGGTAAGGAAATATTTAAAAAATACATCTTCCCTTAAATAGCATAACTAACCTTGTAAACTTCCCTAATGGAGGCTAACTTAAGCCAACTAAGTAAAATAAATAAATAAAATGTATGCGAGAGATGAAGCTTTAGTGTAGTAGCTTTTCCCTCCCCCCAACATTCCACCCAAGTTCATTTCCATTGCAAAGAAGTTAAAGAAAATAACATTATAGATAATTTTAAAAATGCCCACACCACTAGACATTATAAAATAATAACTAAATATTAATATGTGATTCGTGGAAAGTTAAAAAGGTTACTTACCATTTACTATCAATTTGTGGTCTACCAGAGTTGAAATCCACAATGGGTTCACCAAGTGAATAAGCCTTCTTGAAACTGTACAAGCATAATCCTATAAAGAGTTGCAAAAGTCAATTAATTTGAAAATGATAAAATAGGCACTAGATGAGATCAAACAAACTAAAAAACTATATGCTTTTTAGTTCTACATCCATGGTTTATATTGTGAACCTAGGGATCTAAATGTGATGTCATATAATACTAGGGGCTTAGCAATGGACTACCTAGGATCATTGACCCTGACAATTCTTCCCACTACATCATATTAGAGTGAAATTGTTCCCATGCTTCACAGTGATCTCCTCTTGCCAGGGACATCGAGCCAAGTCATATCTCTAGCTAGGATAACCTCTCATCAGCAACTCAAGACATGATTTCCTCTTGACCTTCATCCTCTTACCAACAACGCCTAGCTACGATCTCCTCTTGATCCTCTCTCAAATCACCCACATGATCACTTGTCAAATTTCTAGATTCTCCTCCACGACCTCTAATGCCATTTCAAGTTGTTTTGTCTCTAAGTTTTGACCATAGTGTCCTGCCAAGAAGATCTCATTAAAGTCTCTATCTCACTGTCTTGCACGTCCTCTATCATCAAATACTTGCAAAGTTCAAGCTTTAACCCATCAGAGCACTCTACCTAGTAGCCACATAAGCTCTCTTTCTTAGCCAGATCCTCTAGATAAAACCAAAACCACTTTATCTTTGTTGTTCCATATCGCAAAGCACTAGTTCCTCATATGAGGGCGTATGATCGCCGTTCCACTAACGTAGGTCTTTAAAGGGTTACTGTGGTATAGTACATGCAAGCCCTTTAGTTTTTTAAAGTTTTGTTTAATGTATAATATAGAGCATCACCTCACCTTGTTTGTTCAATTCTCATGAGCTTCTCCTAAGCAAAAAATGTAAAATTCGTCAACTACCTCCTTGCTACTTCTTACCCCTAATCTTTTTAGGTTTGTTGACTCTATGACGATTACCACAAAGAAATTGAATGGAAAGAGTTATATTTTATGGAGCCAAACAATTATAATTTTATCCAGAGGCCAAAGTCAACTAGAGCACCTTACCCCTCGAGCCAACAAGATTTCCTAGGAGAACCATATGAGAGAAGAGTGTACATCATTAATCCCAACCTGGTGAGCATCTTCTGATGTTTCTTCTCTAGCTACTAAGACTAGGTTATAGGCTAGAAACCTACATACTGATGAAACTATTTGAGCCTAAATGTGATTAATAATCTCTTTCAATTGCATGGAGACAAGAAAAGCTCAAATGTTCCTGTTGTGAGAAACTTAGAGATGTCAAGGATGTCTACTAGACACTTTAAGGTTTTCCAACCAGTCATTCTTTATAAATGCATCTGATTCCACTATTGTAGTTTTAATTTAGTATTTAGACCCTCAAATATCAAGTTATAGTTAGTGCTTCGTGATAGTCAATTACCTCTTTAGCTCGTGGAGCTACATCTATTGTTTGCTTATCTCATACGCCAATATTATTCTCCAGAATTCTAAATTTGGAGGTCTGAGAGCACATTTTTGGCAACAGCTCTTTCTCAGCTCTTATGCACTAGCATACGCTATCAATGCCAAATAACCAATGAGTCTCATTCACTTACTAGAAGCAATGAGAATGTTTCTCTTTTACCTTTCTTGTCTCTAGCCTCTCTATTTTATATACTTATATTTCTATTAAGCTTATTATTAGTAAATTAATTAAATCCTTATATTTTTCGTAATATCACTTCTATTTTCATTCGAGGTTCGAGGATCAGCAAGGTGTTTGACATATGACAAGAGTCTCACCTAGATGAGTCTTTATCGTTTGCTATTATGACAGCTCCATCACCTCTTAAGATGCAGAATTGTCTAGGTCACTCAACTCTTCAGATTTAAAAGCATGTGGCTACTAATCTGTCTAGTGTTTCTTTTGTTAAGTGTGAATCAAGCCAATTAGGGAAACATATCAGCTCTTTGTTCTCTAATTTGTTCGTAGCATGCATCTACACCTTATCTTTTAGTTCATTTTGATATCTCCAAGTTATGTCAATTCCACTCTTGACGTTAAGTGCTTTTTATAGGTTCAAAAAGGAGTATTCTTGATTGACATAGTGGCAATCAATGAAAGTCCATTCAATTTTTTAATATTATTTTCTTTGTATGCAAAGATTAAAACCAAACTTGATGTGCCTATTAAAGTTCTTGCCATCATACCCCATAAACATTTTCTAGAAACACTTCCGATTCTTGTCCTCTTCCATCCTATTCTATCTCTGATTTGGACCTTCCTATTGTTCTTTGCAACAATACTAGAAAGCTTCAACTTCGCACCCACGTTTTGCTATTTACCTTATGCCTCACTGGCATCCAAATATTTACATTTTTATCCTCTTTGTCCTCATAGCTAACTCCTGTAGCAGTAAAATTATCATATACAGCCTCTAGTCCAATGTATCATGAGAAAACATTGCCACCTTATTAGCAAGAAACAATTATCGAATGAAATTTCCTTGTTTGTCAGTTCCAGTATTAACTAGCAGATTTACAAACCAAATCCTTTAAGAGACCCCAGAATTGAGTATGTTTGTAACAAGTCGGCTTTGTACGATATATTTGAATTATCTTGTATAATTTTTACTATGATGAAAAATATACCTTGGTAGAGTGGACTGAGTAGGGTAATTAACCCCAATAATTTTTTTCCCTTCAGTTTAAACCTTTCTATGATACCTCGAGTACTGACCAGCATATTGCAAAGACCAGAATATTCACAACAGCCCAACTAAAAGTGTTCTGGCTCATAACAGCACTCTCCTAGCTCCTATACTTTTCAAATTTTCTAACTTCTCATATATGATCAAATATTCTTTTTGTATCCTCACAAATTGCTGAACCTCCAAGCAGTACCAAAGCATCATGCAAGAAATTTGATCATAGCCAAGTAGCTAGAAAACTCATAGTGAAACATATGTTGGAAATATTTTTTGGAAGTAGTTAAGATTATATGAGTTTTTATGATAAAACTCATCTAGGCATTTGTTTTCTCTAGTCATTTCAATTACTCGAGATGCCTACCTATTTTCTCACATTATCATATCAAAGAGGCAATTTGGGATGGCTGAGGCCAAGTTTACAGTACTAATACCACATTGCTCCAACCAAGAACCATTACTGGGTATTAGACAGGTAACAATTTAGTCAAAACCAGAGCCAACTGAGGCAAGATTATCTCATATAATTGCATTGCAAAAACCAAAAAGTGAAAGGTCATATAAAAGATGTTAATTGATCAACAAGTTCATGACAGTACCAGTCAAACAACAGCACATGATAAGATTTGGTAGGATGTGATCCCTTTTAGCTTCTCCAAAGAGTGTAAATGCCAATTCTGCTTCACCATTTCTTCAAAGTGAAATAATCATTCTCAGAAAATTACCATCATATAGATAGAGCCAACTTCTGCTCATTACCTTTCACATGCTACTATTAGCACAGAATATGTAATTTCATTTGGTTGTACACCCATCTTTTTAATTTTGTCAAGAACTTCAACACACTTCAGTAATTGGTCAGCATCACCTGCACACATACTATGGTTCTAAGCAAACCAAACTGTTGCACCATAGGTTATAAAATCAAGACTGGGAATGAGATTTGACAAAGTACACCCGGTAAAGGTTCTGACAATATGTTGGTTGATGCATAATTTTATAAGCAATGTGTGTGTTTCTCTTTCAATTGTTGTGTTCAGTTCATCTTTTAAAGAGATATAAAACTGATATCCATAAAATGTCAAAAAAAATATTGCTATAAATACAAACCAAAAAACTAGTTCATCAAAATTAATACTTGATTGTGTAGGAGTTTCAGTGATCACTATTCAAGCAGACAAAAGTATATAGTTCAACCATGACCGTTTAACCAGTCTTGAATCAAAGAAGGCTGCCCCCTTTCCCGTACTGGATGCTGATCACAGTGTAATTTGACCAATCATGGAGAACTTTAGTCATGTAAGTACATGAGTAAACTCATCTAACATGAGGACATGCCATACCAATGTTCAAGGCACACTTATGTCTAAGAGGATTCAATTTCAAGTAGTCTGATACTTAAAGATTTAGTAAAAGCTGGAGCAGTTTTGTCATGACCTTCAAAATATCCAAAATGCTCTTTCATCTAATGAATTCTATGATGAACAAACACGTCTTTACAAGATTAAAACTTAACTACACCCAAATAAAAAATATCCCTACACTCATCTATCCACGCCCCTCACAAAAGTTACCATCCTACCACCACTTCTTCAGCCCTCTTGTGCCCAACAACTGACCCTCCTGCCTGTGCTCTCTGATTGACATTATCCTTTTTCTGAATGGAGAAGCAATGCACTAACGCTCTGCTTGTACCCAACAGCCTGTGGTTCTTGCCACCCCTTCCTGCACCAAGTGATCAATTTCTTGCACTGATCTAGTTCAACCAGTCCCAGCTAGGCCTTTCTTGCTGAAGCAGCTCTCTGCCCGCCAGCCCATCTCTGCTTTTAGAGTCAACACCAATCCCTACCTCCATATTTTGAGTCAATCCCAGTCCCTGCCTGTGTTTCTCCTGTCAACACCACCCTCAAAGCAGTGACATTTGACCTAGCTCCATACCACCTCTACCGTCACCTGACAACCACCCTCCCTTTCTTTCCCCAACCCACTGCTGCCCCTGCCTATGCTTGAGAGTCAACCAGAAAGCAAGTCCTTCATCTCTTTTTCTTCTCCTTCACATTGTAGAAATTTATAGATCTTCTAGTTCATTGTTGATTACTTCATGCATGAATCCAACTCCATTTGGCATGAAACAGTAGAAGTGTAGCAAATAGTCTAACAGATGTGCACCATAATCTCCACTTAAAGATTAATTACAATTTAGGAGTAATAAATTTATCATTCTATTTACTTGCTTTTAGAACATTTTGCTTGCAGGAATCATCTTTGACTAGAATATAAGTATCTCTTGTTGGCTTGTTAGTAGAGAAATCAGTTGCAGATTACCCACAATTGATCTCCCTAAATTTGTCTCAATTCTCAGAATAGGGTAAAATATGGATTTCTTTAGATATAGAATGTTAGAGTTCTGCATTGCTACTTTGCTAGTCAACAATTAGCTTTCTTGTTTGCCCTAGTTTTTGTTAAATGGTTGCGACAAATATGCAATTGGACCAGTTAATCTTTGTTCAGCCCAAGAATTAGCTTGGTTGTGTCAATGCTTGGGTGGATTTGCAATACTAGCAATTGAACAACTAGTCACATCAATACCCAGTGACCCAGTGCTCATGTGATTTAATCTTTAATTCAGTTTTCACAATTATGCTTGTCTCAAACCATAGATTCACCCTCACCTTCTCTACGCTAAATCTCCCTTGTTGGCGAACAGACATGTGACTCATATCATTTGTTATCACATAAATTGCTCTTGCGATATTTTTTTATGAGGCTAACATAGGCATGTGAGTAGGATATCGTCCTTCCTTATGAGCTAGCTTAGGCATCAGAATTAGATCCCATTGGGCCAATTTCTAGTGTTTTTGTTCTTCTTTGCAAGTGCGAAGTGCCAAGTGAAGGGTGTTCAACCTGAACCATCCACTCACCTGAACCCTTTTTTTTCTGATCCAGTTTAGATCTTCTTTAGAGGACTTGGGTATCCAATCCTATGGACCTCATCTCCAACAATACTTGTACAATAAAGGAATGACCCAAGCTTTTCAAGTCATGCACAAAATAGAAAGAACTAGCACCAAACAAATTCATGTCCAAGAAGTGACTTACATAAGGATGTGATCAAAGCATTTAGCAAAGAAACTGTTGGAAGTAATCTTAATGTCTTTATTTCCTCGTATAATTCGAGAGCTTTATTCCAATTTTTAGCCTGGGAAAAGAGAGAATGATTTACATCAATAAAAATTATAAAATAAGACCAAAATAACCAAACATACTAATAGTTATTGTTAACTTTTACTACTGTCATAAAAATAGTGTGCATTCCAATTCTTAACATAGTGAATACTGAACCTATTCAACGGGAACAAGGAGAAAGCTCAAAATGGTAATGGCACCAATAGAAAATCAGTACAATGAAATACATTGTGGTTAAACCTAATGATTACAATTTGCGGTCTTACAGTTCATTTAATGTGCATTGCATTCACACTTTAAGATTGTAATTAGAGAACAAAAAGGAAAGTATTCAAATGTTCAAAATTGACAACAAATAAATTTGCTAAGAAAATTATAAAATAAAACATTAACTGTTTAAGAAAAAGGAAAAGGCTTGTTAGTGTACTTCAGTACATTGAGTTCATTAAAATGATGTGTGTTAAATTCACAGGCATACATTGCAACAAGCTCCCATCAAAGAGCTATATGACATTGTCCCAACTTTTATTCCATCAGCCTTTGCATCTTGCAAGATTTTGAAGGCAGCATCTACCTTCCCCGCATGCCCAGCGACATCAATTAGAGTGCTAAGGAACATCTGCATGGCACACTATGGATAATAAGAAACAAATATTCCTCCCCACTGATTCAAGGTAATAAGTGATCGGCATAATTGGTATAAGCAAGTTAAATATGCAAATCAACAAAATATTCATGATTAACAAATATATGATTGCATAATGAAACAAATTCATGTTTTAGAGGAAAAAAAAGATGAATACACCATTTTTTTTTCTTAAGCCCATGCATGAACTATGAATTGTACCAAATGGCAATGCTCTAGCGATGCACCATTCTGGAATGATAACTATCAGGTTAAACTATATTCCGTAAACAGATGGTCCTTCTTAGTTCCATCACACAATTGAAAGAACAAGGGAAAGTTAGTGGTTTGAACTTTGAAGTTAATACTTAATACCCAACTAATTAGTAACATTATTTAGCATGTTCAAGATTTTGGGGGGGGGGGGGGGGGGGGGGGGGGGGGGGGGG
>JBBMJZ010402294.1:16831-29391 GCA_037833815.1 Zingiber zerumbet
AACCCCCCCCCCCCCCCCCCAAAAAAAAAAAAAAAAAAAAAAAATCAATGCTCATTGAACCATCATTCTGTCAGATGCCACACGTCTGCATGGTTCCATATGCTAGGAATTTTCAGTTCATGCTTTATTTTTCATTTCTAGTGGCAAATCGACACATTTGATTTTTTTTTCATTTATTATATCAAATTGGCATGTTTTCATTCAATTAATATAGCAAGTAGCCAAGTAATGTAGGATATATACCTTCCTTCCTGAACCAGTCTTTTGAAGAAAATGTATCAAAGAACTAATAGCATATCGCTTGGATCATGCAGTATTTTTCACTTGAATACTGTGTAACCCTACTTCTGTCCAAAGCCAATTTTAGAATTTATCCAAAGTGGTTTAGATCAGCATGAGTGAAGTAATGTTGTACATAATTTGGAAAAATAATTTTAAAATTACCTTATCTCTTCATTACTAAATATTCTCTAAGATAATGTCAAAATAGATGTGGACAATTAGAGATGTGGTAAATATGGGCATTTGGCGGAGGCTTGGTTCATATTATAGATAACTATTCTTAAGAACAAAGAGACATTCAGAGAGCTATTGTCCTGCATCGTAGTTGGGAATATGTATATAATTTTAACATTTCCATCTCAAAGCATCCTTCTTTGAAGATAAAGAGATATGGCCAAATAAAGAGAATTTCAATTCACATTTGAAAATGGAAGCTACTTGCTTGGTGAATGAAAAGTACCTCATCAGGTCTCACACCATTTCTTTTCATATCATCATAAATTCCAAGACCAAATTCCAAATCACCTATCTGACTACAACTTCTGACAGCAATAGTATAAACTTCTGGAGTGCCTGTTATGTTATACTCTTGAAGCATTTTATATACTTCACGAGTTCGATCAACCTTACAAGGTCCATTAGTTAGAGACTCATAGGCAAAACAGACCGTAGTAGTTAGGACTTAGGAAAACCACATAAAAAAATGACACATACCTGACCAGCTTTAGTGCATGCCTTAATCAGAGCACCAATAGTAACATGATCAGGATCTATTGGTTTGGGCTCAGTTCTCATCTCTGATAAAACATCGAAGGCACGATCAACTGCTCCTGACTCACCACATGCAGTTATCAGGGCATTAAATACAACTCGATCAGGCTGCACTTTCTACTGGCAAATAAAAACCCTGTTAAGTATATGAACAATACCAAATACAAAATCAATAAATCATAGGAAAAGATTAAAAAATATTGAAATTTTTTTGAAAGTATTCAAATTAAGAAGAAAATTACTGATAGAGCAGAGCTAGAGAAGAAATGTTTATCACCATACCTTAGATCTCATAATCCCATAGGCCCCAAAAGCTTTAGCCACTTGTCCTGCCCTTGCACAACCATCAATAAGTGCCCCATATGTCTTGACATTAGGCTCTATTCCAGAATTTACCATTTCATGGAAAACCTATGCCAAAATTTTTTTGAGATTTTGTATAAATCATTGAAGAAATTAAAGCAATCATACTGAGTATTTTTTTATACAGTTTCGCATTAGAACTTTAATTGACTCTAATTGGAATGCTAAAAAAAATCATGGATAGGGTGGTATAGATCATTGGCCTACTTGCATACAAGACCAGTTTTGATCATATCAATGTGGGTAAAAATCAGATGAGACTGCAGAGAGATGCTCACAATAGCAAAGTGAGATAATACTTTCAATCCTATGATTTCTGTTTAAATATAGTGGTTTAATTATATCTTATAGAAATTACCTTTGTGTCAATTTTAAAATCAATGCATGCGTACACCAGGTTGTTGAAACAAAGGTGTTCCATGTCCATGGATTGTCTTAAAGAAGTGTTAAACACCTATAATCCCAAATGAAGAGTATCAAGATGTATTGAACTCCACTCCGCTATATCATGGTACCAATGTGGGGTAATGCCTCTAGATGCTCCAACGAGGTGTGCTGACACAAAGGTACTCCGTGCCCATGGAATGTGTCAAAGCAATAGAGATCCACATTCATAGTCACACATGGGAATGTGTAGAAATCCTTTGAGAGCTTATGCAATTGAGGTGCCTCCTATTTAGCAAGTATGGGATTAACTGAGTTCTCCCCCAAGGTTTCTCTAAGAAAAAGCATTGTTGTGACTTGTGGCCAATATAATATAACAAATCTAAATTTCCACATTCATTTCTTAATTTTATCACAAGCTAAGGTTCTTCTGAAATTATGATAGTCACTTCACAAGAGACAAAGGAAGAAGTGAGAGAACACAAGATTGTGACCGTACCAACTATTTGAGATTGGCTCACCCATTCATAACCCAAGAGAGTATGTTAGATTAAAGTAATTATTAATAGACTAACTAATTATGTCTCTACTCTCTAAGTTTAAAATCTCAAGTCATGCTATCAGATCAACACAATACAGTTTTGATACTATATCATGTCGTGTTAATATGGTTTTAATACTTATTTAATAGAATTATTAATAATAGCTAAATTAATTTTAGTTAGCATAAGTTATAATTTTTAATTATTTTATTTAGTTAATAATTAATTAGATTGTTATTACATGTTTGTTCTTATGTTTATATTGGTTGATTAATTTGATCACCTTAGTCCTTAAATTAAAAATGTTTTCAATAACTTATGTTTTAATTTTTGGCTTTACTATCTTATAAATTGTATAGTTCTTTTATTTCATAATAATTTACGCTTATAATCTATTCAATTTTTGCAAGTAGAATGTTGGAATGAATAACGAAAAAAACATGAGCTTCTCAAGTCCAATAGCTTCTCTCGCTCAATCTCTCTTCTCTCTCTTTACACTGCTCCCGATGTCAATGTCAAGCACTTTGCGTGCTGCTTGACGAGCAGAACAGTGAATTTCTTCCCATGCAGACACTTTATACTTTGCTGCCTACTGCATCATTCTTTTCCACTAGTAAAATTCACCTCTAGCAAGTGGAGTTGAAGATGTGTGTGATTTGATCTCCATTATAATTAACCAAATGAATAAGGAGAAGACTCAAATAATATTTTACTTGCAGCCATTACTGTCGTTGAATGCTACACAGTATGATTATGTATAGAAATTAAAAAAAGAAATGAATCTGCACACAAAACTATAAACCCTTACGGGAAGCAGCCACTAACAGTGAAAGCACTTTACATTTACATTAAACCAAAAACTAATTACTAATTAAATCTATACTGCATTCAACTACTTTAATAGGTGTGCCTCCAAGTTAAATCAGAAGAATCGAAAAAGTAGATGAAGCATACTATCCATTCAAAAATAATTATAGAAGTGTCTTCATTTTGTAATGATGCTAAGAATTTCTTAACCTTAATTAATAATTGTCTCCAAAATATTCCATCCCTTTAGTATATCTAGAGGATTAAAAATAACCATTGTTTTAATAACTACAGAAATAACATGCCAAACAATTACAAACAAACCATCTAAAACCAAAACCTTAAATAGAAAATCAGGATAATTGTAATTTTATTGACATGTTGATGAATATAGAAGAAATCCATACTTCAAACATAGCATCAACTTTTCCACTTTTCGCACAGGTTGATATCAGTGTAGTGTAAAGTTTACAATCCGGTTTAAGTGCAGCCTCCTTGATCAGAACCATAACTTGGACAGCTCCTAAAAGAAAACAGAGCCTACTCATTATAACTTGCAAACAATAAGAAGTACCCAGTTATTTTTTATGTCTTCTTTAGAACAGGCCAAATTCAGAGCTCAAACAAATTACCTTCATAGTCTTGTGAGCTAGCACAGACAGATAAAAGCATATTAAAAGTGCTCATCGTCGGGTTTTGGATTAACTTGCAAAACTGAAAAGCTTCTTTAACAGCCTTCTGACTCTTACAAGCATTTAGAAAACTCATATGATGGACCTGAAAAGATAAGGATCAGTATTTTGAAACTTGAACCAATTAAACAAAAGAACTACATAATACTGCCAGTTTTCAATGACCTTGTTCATATCCAACAATCCCATTCTTTCTGTGTTCTCCAACAAGTCAATGCATTCTTTGAGCCTGATAAGACAAATGTCTTTTGATTAATTTGATTGGAGGATAAAATAGACTTGTGAAGTTCCCATTGCTATAATGAGTTTTTTGCTCCATTATGCCAAAGAATAAGGAGAGGATCTACTTCGAAACATATATCCATAAAATCAGACAATAATGTAAAGTAGATGATACCTGCCAGCTCTCAAGAGATGATTGTAGGTTCTTAACCAATGTGAAAAACCATTTGTACTTTTCTCTAAGTTCCCATTCAGCTGAGGGAACCTAGACAAGAGTGAATCATTCCTTTCACGCCTCAGTTTTTTTTTCATATCTTGAGTATGTCCATTCATTTTGTTCAGTACTTTTTCTTCTCTTTCTGAAGCATCCTTAAAGTGTGCACGAGGTGATTGTATTTTTGTATTGTCTGAATGAAATGCATTATTCACTTGCAAATTGTAAGAAGACATTTTGCATGATGCAGGAACATAGATATTAGCAAAGACTATTTGAGTAAATAGAACTATGGATCCGTCTTAAAGTTTACCTGTAAAATAATAGCTTTTTGCAAGGACATTCTGAACCGTCAGGTCACGTGAAGACTGACCATGTAAACTATTGTTAGGGAGAAGAATAAATTGAAGTGGCTCCGCGATCAAGCTTCTAAAGCGTGATATTGATCTTAAGTCAAGCTCTTCCTCTTTGCCACAAACAGAAGTTTCTTGGCAATTAACCCCAGAAGGGAAGGAATTATTACAGCTGGTGGATACAGTGTGGCAAGGACCAATACCTTGTTTGACAGCATTATGCTGCTTCCTGTCTGAAATAGTAGAGTGCATACCTTTCTCTAGATGCAATTCCTGAGGCATCTCAAAAGTTTTATTTTTTCCCTCATATACAGATTGATTATGTCGACTGATTATAAACTCTTTTGAAGCATCTGCTTTTCTCATAATAGCAGCATCATCCTTACAGGGTTTGAAGCAGAAAATATCACAAACTTCTAGACCTGAAAACTGGCAATTTACCACAAAAGCTGAGAGTTAGCTTATCAACAATTTTCGGCATCTTCACACGGTGATACTTTCTTGAAAAAAACTAATCAAATATTAAAATCAGCAAAACCTAATGTCATTCTGACAGTAACAAGTATTTAAATGGCTAGCATGCAAAATACTACGTGGAATATGTACTCCCCTCTTCAATAATCAGCCAAGTTGATTCTAGGATAATTTGATTAGTGAGAAATGAATCCAACCAATAGCATGACTGGATGGACAGGACAAACCATTTCTCCATTACTACTAATAATGGCTGTGTGCATTCCAGTGAATTTCCAGAGGTATGCTTAAAGGTTGGAGACTGTGGTGACTCTAGCTACATTGCCATTAGTTTGGAGTTCAATTAGCAATTTAGAGTTAGGAAAGTGTATTTGAGTTACAATGAACAACTTCATCGGGAAAAAAATCCTTTGATAGTGACTACTCCATGGCATAATTCATACAATTTTTTATGCAATTTAGGCTTGGGTAGTGACTGAATCCAATCATGTGGATGCATATAAAATGAAAATTTATATCCTACATAGAAAAGGTTAAGTGGCACCGCCAGGATAGCGATTATCTTGCAGGCTGACGAGAAAGGGAGTTTGAAGAAAAGGCAAGAAGAGATATCTGCTATCCGCCAGATCTTCCCAAAAAAAGGAAAATTTTATTTAATATTCAAGAATTATCCTCAAACAGCTAAATATATGTTTTTATAGACTCTAAACCTTAAGACACGAATAAAGGAAAGAGATCCCAATATATAGACTATAATTCCTAACTTGTAAAAAAATGAAAGAAATTCTAATAGAAAGGAAAAAATTATTAATAACTCACAATCCTAAAATTCTTAAACGGACTCAAATCCAAAAAAAATACAAAATATAGAAAATTTCAAAAATACCTTAAATATAAAAAGGTGAAAATTATCAAAAAAAATAATAAAAAAAAATCCTCAGTTCCTCCATCAGTCGCCCCGGGTTAAAAAAACTCGTCCTTGAGTTTAGAGTAGGTTCAAGTGGTAGCCCAAGAGGAAAATCATCACAGCAAATCGGCAATTGCTTGTTGTGTATAGATGTAAGCTTCCTTTTGGGTGATAAGAGTGTATGCAATCTCATCTTTAGCAACTTCATAAAAAACGATCACATTTGGATGATGAAACTAGGAAATGATCTTAGCTTCTCCATCTATTGCCTTCTTCATGTATCTACTCAATTTGAACTCTTGCACAATCGTATCTTCAACAACATTAGGTTTCCCATATTCAGACTTTCAAAGTGCATGTTGAGATTGGGATTTTTGCATCTTTGCCACTTGTTTAGAACCCTTTAGATTACTGATGGCTACCAGAACTGTACTTGCTACAGCTTCATTTTGGGCATGCCAATTGTTAGTAATAAAATTCATAGGTTGTAATGAATAATTTATTGTTTCTGACTCCCTTTGAATCAGAACTGGTTCAAATAGATTGTCTTGATTGATTTTAATTTTCCCTTTCTCATGCTTTTTCTTCCATAAATCCATAAAGGACGAGCAGACTTACTTTAAACATGAGGCACCGAAATTTTCAGAAAAAGATTTCAAATCTTGGAAAGGGTCCATGTCAAAACCAGCAGCTGCAGCAACTTGGTATCCATCATCACCAATGATGCCTTCATTCAGATCAAAGTCAATTTACTAGCAGAGTCTGATGCAGACATAACAACAGATGCGGTTTTTGTAGGTGATGAGACATAATCTTTTGGCACCTTCTATAGCTTCAGATAACACAGAATCTGCAGATTTTAATTAAAACATGTGCAGTTTCATGGGACATACAACTCAATGGCTCTACCTGTTTGGCTAATCCCATTGAAGCCTCATGAGATTCTTCCATCTTATTATCATTGATGGCTCCAACAGTGTAGTTGGAGATGGTTGGTTCTCTTACTGATTCATCAGTGTTAGACAGAATAGAGTTGTTATTCTCATCGTTACCATTCAACTCCATGTCACAACATTCCATGTTATCGGTCATACAATTTCTGGATTTATAGTGATTTTCAGGAAACAGAACATAAGGAGTGTCAGATGAAATAACCACTTTACTCCCTTGCAAAGGTTGTTTCAGGTCTTATGAAATACCAATCTCAACCATCTCTTTAGCTGGAGTATGTGATTGACATTCACCATCAACTAGCTTTTCTGATTCTTCACAATCTGAAGCAACATTCTCAAGTTGACATCCATCATAGGGAGGAACTTCAGAGGAACATGTATTGTTATTAATGGTTTGACGAGTGTAATCATCAGGCTTGCTTTTGTCTGCTGATAAGCTTCTTTCTATAAGCTTCGAATCTATGTGATGCTCTCGCACTTCTCTTTCTATCAATTTTTACTCAAGCTGAGGGGTTTCACTAATATCATGTTTCAACACATCAGATAACATGAGAAAGTTCCATCTGTTTCATCCTGGTCCTCTTCGTCAAACTCTTCTTCATCTTAATACTCTTCTGGGTCAAATTCTTCCTCCAAATTATCTTTGAATCCGTCCAGGTCATCTTGGGCGTCGAAATTATTGTCTTCTACGGCGAATCCTAATCGTCCTTGGAAGGAAGTTTGAGTGTAACCAAAGAGAAGAAAGTGGCATTTCATCTTCTTTCTCATCTTTTCCCAATATGTGATCTTGGCCTTGCTTTGTCGGTCTCGTGAGCATCGCAAGTACTGCCACCATGACGATGCTAGACCTCTGAGTTTGAAGGCAACCAATTTCACCTTCATCCAGTCCAGAACTTGTTTATAGTCGAAGAACCACTCCACTTTGTTGATCCAATCAACGTATCAGAAAATTCGGGTAAATCAACTCGAAATCCAAGGTGTTATGTCGATTCTCTCAATCTCATACCTCACGATCTTCAAGATTTTGCGTTGTCACTACTACACACTGGGTTAAATCTACAACTTGCCTTGTAAATCCTCAATCCCCAACCATTTTTCATGGTGCTCGGCTTTCTCAATTGGAACCTATCTAGGCCACTTCCACGGCGTCCTTCCATGGGATATGATGGTTTCCTCAATCAGAACTTGTCTAACGCGAACAAGATAGCGATTATTCTACGAGTTGACGAGAAGGGGGGTTTGAGGAGAAGGCAAGAAGAGATATCCGCTATCCTCCAAATCATTCCCAAAAAAAAAATATTTAATATTTGAGGATTATCCTCAAACAGCTAAACACACATTTTTATAGAGAATCTGATACCTAAAACACAAATAAAGGAAAGAAATTCTAATATATAGACTACAATTCCTAACTTGTAAAAAAAGGAAAGAAATTCTAAAAGAAAGGAAAACATTATTAATATACTCACAATCCTAAAATTCCTAAACAGACTCAAATCCAAAAAAATACAAAATAGAAATTGCCAAAAATACCTAAAATAACAAAAATACATTAAATATCAAAAATTACCAAAAATAATAAAAAAATATCCTTGGTTCCTCCTGCATCATTAAGGTTGACTAAATTGGTGGTACCACTATAGCGGTTGATGCGGTGAGTATTAGAAGCCTCCACTTGTACTGGGAAGGTTAATAGTCATGCTGAGATGGGGTTTGGTCAACAGGAAACCACTTCTACTCGGAAGTTGATGGCCCCGAGGCAAGAAGCTCCACCATTTGGCTCAGCTGACCGAAGACAAGAAACTCCACCATTCGGCTCAGCTAGGCCAATCCCTCCAGCTAAACCACTTCTGCTTGAACGATGATGGCCCCGAGATGAGAAGCTCCATCGTTCAGCTCAATCAAGCCAATCCCTCCAGCTCAACCACTTCTACTCAGACGACAATGGACCCGAGATGAGAAGCTCCACCATTCAACTTGGCTGACATGAGACGAGAAGCTCCACCATTCGGCTCGATCACCTTGACTCATCTTGCTGGACTTAGCCTTGTTGTACCATGCCTTCGGTACCAACAGCATGGTCCGCATACGAGGTGGGGTGTACAGAACATGGAATGACACGACTTGCAAAACATGGGATAACGTGACTAGCAGGATATGGTATGACACGACTCATAGAACATGGTGATGTGACACCTTTACCTGTACAGAGCATCCCATTGATCAAGATACAAAGAAAGCGTGAACACCATCCCTCCAGTAGGGGAATAAATATAAAAGGTGATTCATCTCACAAAGGAGGTATGCATACCAAAAATCGCCCCTGCATTTAACTTTCTAATTGACTATTCTTTCACCTTCATTCTCTTCTTCTACCCCCCGTCGGCGACTTGACTTGAGTGTCGGAGTGGTTGCCTTTGCCTCCATTCTCTCTCTCTCTCTCTCTCTCTCTCTCTCTCTCAAGCTTTGCCAGAGTCCGTAACAGCCCCACCTTCCCTTGGTGTTCGGCGACATAGTGTTGTCCGGTGGCTCATTCGTCGTCGGTCTCAGACAGGAATAGCCATCATCGGAGAAAATGAGATGGGATTCATGATTATGCATTGAGGGAAGCATATGAAGACAATCCCTAGAAATGGGATTTAGAAAAATGAAATTTCTGTCTACAACTGAAAGTTCTGCAAAACTTTTACTTAATTACAAGCTGAGCAAAACAAGCCGAGGTCATGTGGTTAAAAGAAACTCCAGAGAGCCAGGGAAATACTAAACTGATCTTTCCTATTTCAATGAACAGAAAGCCTGATCTTTTCCATCTCTAACCCACATGTTATTATTTAACAATTTCTGAAGTTAACTATTTTAAGTTTATGACGAGCTGACCAAGAATGGTTGAGTTCATTGGCAAAAGGAAACAGTTGGAGACAGGAAAAGCATTAAGTTCATTTTTTTCAAATATCAGTCACAGGATTGATCTTTTCCCTCCTCAAACCCGCATGTCAATTACACATTCACTACATCATGCGTGCAGTACTTCCGAAGTGCAAGCATTCATCTCTACCATGCATAAAAAATGCTAGTCATCAAAAACGAATGCACAAGTTTTCCGAGTGAGAAAAAAAAACGAACGATTATACATCAAACCAAATCATCAAAAACTGAAAGGGACGTCTTGAATATGGAAAAAGGAACCAAAAAAGGAACATAAAAGGAAAGAAATCACCCACGTAAAGGGATTCGCTCCTCTTCTTCATGCGCATTAACTGGAAAGCAGTGAAAGCCGCGGCCACTGCGGCAACTGCAATAGCGGATTCTTCGTATGAAAAATCATCGTAGAGGCATCTGGAGGGATGGATCTTGAACTCTGATTTCTTGCTCCTCTTGTGGGGTCGGAGGCCGGAGGAAGGCCGAGAATGGCTGCCACGTCTAAGAAACTCCAGCCGGTTGGAGATCGAGTGGGGGAAGGGGAGGGGAACGTAGAAGATGGGGGTGTGGGGCTTGGCGGAGAAGGCAACCTCCATACCGAGAGGAGAAGGAGAAAGAATGGGAAGGGAGGGGCGCGCGTGAGAGAAAGAGGGAGAGATGAGGAGGGTGGAGTGGGAGTGAGGACGGAACGGATATATAAAGAATCGAATCCGCCAACAGAAAGAGATGCGATGAATCGTGTGGACCACAAAGATATTTTCGTTACCCATGCCCTCGTGTGCCTCCCGGATTATCGATAATTCATTATTCATACTTGCCCTAGTATTAGTTGATTTTTTTTTTCCCAATTCTTCTATAATTTTATCCCGTGGCACAATGGTATAAGAGACAGAACGGATAAATCTAATAGCGTTCTTCGATTTTCGCATTGGACATTCTCAAACGTATGCGGAGTTCGAACTTCTACGGTAGGACTGGATCGTGCTTCCCGAATTCATCCCAGGATGAATCAATTCATAAAAAAAACATGATAAAATATTATTGGTGAGATAAGTTTTTTAAACATCAGAGTGTAATATGTTATAGATAAGACTTAAACTCCCGTTATTTCAAAAATTCATCCTATTTTTTACCATTGCACAATAATTTCTCGAGAGCGAGAGCATCTCACTTTATTTCTTTTGTATGTGTACTCTCTATGGTAAAAGATTATAACACTAACGATGTGTCTGGTTGAAGATTATCTTAACTTTAGTTATTCATCTAGATTCTCGAATAATATTTCATTAATGACCCGGCTCAAGGTGCCTAGAGCCCCAACATTACAGGGATACATTGATTAAATAATTAAATAGACATTAAAAAAAATTAGATTTAGTCATTAATATTAATTAATGATAGCATACAATCTCGGAAAGCCTTGAAAAATTAAGATTTTTCTTGATTATGAGGTTAACAAATTTTTTTATCTAAAATACTCTCGAATAAGATAAGAATGTAACAAAAATAAAAATGCAAGAAAAAAAATGAAAACAAAAATAAAATAATTATAAACAAAAGGAAAAAGACGTAAAATGTTTTTAAAATGTAAAAAAAATAATAATTTTTTAAAAAAATCATTAAAAAGTAGAAAAAGAAAAAAATTAAAAAATATAAATAAATAAAGTTGAAAAATAATAACAAACCAGGTTAAAAAATTAAAAAGGAAAAATGTAAAAAATATAAATATAAATATAAAAAAATTAAAAACGTAAAAAAATAAAAAAAAAGGAACAAAATTAAAAAAATGTAAAAAAATTAAATAAATAAAAAACGTAAAAAAGTAAAAAAAATACAAAAAAAAATAAATAAACAAAAAACTCATTAAAAAAGGAAAAAAAATAAAAAACATAAAAAAAAAATAGAAAAATGTGAAAAAAAATAGAAAAATGTGAAAAAAAATAGAAAAAACATAGAGTTTAAATAATAATAATAATAATAATAATAATATGTATGGTTGGTTTTGTAACGGAAGGTAATATAGTAAAATGTTAAACTAGTTTATTCATTAAAATGTTCAAATAGACAAGTTATTGTTTTATTATTTAGGTTGAACCAAAGAACGTTTGGTTATGTTTTATTACTCATAACCTTAGTTATGTGATTACCTAGTGATCATGTCCGAAAGTCGAAAAGACGGATGTTGGGGATGTGGCGCTCCTGCTGACCGCGTGTAGACTCCACTCAGACCTACAACACAAACTACGTCAGTGCCGAGTCAAATAAGGGGTCTTCGGCGTTGACCCTCCGACGCTCAAGTTATTCATCGGCGATGAAAATGAAAGCAAACGAAGCAAAGTGAACAGTAGCAACAACTATTGTGCATACCTCCACTAATATTTGAACCCCTTTATATAGAACTCCTGTAGCGCACATGCACGCTTCCCAAAGTGAGCACGTGTCCATAAGTTTTCCTTGAAAATACGTGTTAGTAAAGTGTCCCTGACACAGTACCTTAATGGAGCGAGCATATCTTTGAAATGACAGTGGAAGATTCTGTCGTACGATCTTCTGTCGGACCATGCCGTCTGTCGGCGGCACCAGATCCCAAAAGGATGTCGAAAGATAGCATGCCTTTGTCTGTTGTTGGGCCGACCAGGGTAGCCGCTCGGCCTGGATTCTATTGTCCAAGTGCTGC
>JBBMJZ010402310.1:0-13211 GCA_037833815.1 Zingiber zerumbet
ATTAAGATCTATAGAAGCTTGTTTGGAATATCACGCCTATCTTAGGAATTGTTATAAATCTAAATTACAATTTATTTTCTTAAACGCACCACGCACGCACCTAGGGCACGCCCCGCTCGGCAGCGATCACACCGTTCGACAGTCGCGGATCGCAGGGGTCCGGAGGCACCGGACGGCTCCGGCGGCGTCTGAGGTGTCGGAGGCGTTCGATGACTCCTTCGGTGCCGCCTGCGATGCATACGAGACGGGACACCGACGAATAGGGGAAATCGTACCTCTGTCGCTGCTCGCCTCCCTGTTGCTCGCCTCGCCTCGCCTCGCCTCGCCGCTGCCGCTCTCGCCTCACCTCACCTTGCCTTGCCTCGCCGCGCCGCTGCCGCCTTGCTGCGGCTAATCGATCTCTCGTTGGTACGTTTTATAGGGTTTTGAAAGCGACAGAAGGAATCGAATCGATTCCTTCTGTCGCGTGATTTACCGATCGCGAGTGTCGCGCGTGCTAGCGCACATCAACGCGCGTATCACGAGCCGAAAGCACAGCGCCACGCCCGCGCATATCACGCGTCAAAATCACTGCGTGTCGGGTGTCGGGCGACGGAACGGTAAAAACCGTCTGTGCCGCCCGGCACGAAACGACATTCTTTTCCTTGATTATGCTTAACTTGGGTAGCTTTCTAATTGTTTCAAGCATGAGGTTGATTGTATGAGTTGCACAAGAAGTCTAAAAAATTTAAGGTTGTGTAACCTTTAAAAACTCCGCTGCCGCCATATTATTTGTCGCATTGTCCGTCATTACTTGAACAACATGTTGAGGGTCGATTTCATTAATGTATTTTTCTACAAACTCGAAGACTAAGCCCTAGTGTGCACCTCCATGAATTCTTCAATAGAACTAAGAAGGAAGTGCCTAGTTTGCAATTAATACATAAATTCATAATGCTTCTTCTCTTGTGATCTGTCCATGCATCGGTCATAATTAATCATTCATTGTTCATCTACTCTTCATGCTTTTTTAGAGATAATTTAGTTCTCTTAACTTCTTGTTTCAAAAGTGGCTCTCTTAGAAGATATTGACTTGTAGGTTTGTAGCCCGGACCAAATTGGTCAATCGCCTCCATAAATTGTCCAAAGCTTTGATTATAAATTGCATGAAAAGGAATTCCTTCCTCATAAATCCAGGTAATACACATTATTCATAAACTTTAACTTTAATGCATTATTTATGTTTTGTTGTCTTGCCTTTGTTGGATCGATTGTGGATGTCCACTTATTAATGGGTCCGAGGTGTTTTGACTTCTTCTTAGAAGAATTTCCCTCCACTTGACCATCATCATCCTCTGCATCAACACTTATATTTTTACTTAATCCCTCTCTTTTTTTAGTTCTTCCATCCTTTCTTGCTTGTTATTTTTGTTATTTTCAAGACAAGCTCTTACTCTTGTTGTCTTCATTGAATGCTTTAGGATTTGCTTCAAGTTGTCCTACAATACCCATAATGTGATACTTCATCTGATAAACTCCTCCCTTATTAAACTTCTTACACAATTTGTATGTGATCCAATCTCTTTTTTCTTTGCAATACAAAACTCCATAATCCCAAATAATATCACTAGACTTTCGTTTCAATTGGTTGTTTCTTATTTTCCACCATTAACCTTCAATAATTAAATAAAAGATAAAAAATTAAAACAAAAACTTACTAGAAACATGATTTAAAATATCGAACTATATTGAAGTTTCGGTAATTTTTAAATATAAAATATATTAACTAAAAATAAAAAAATTAATATATATATATATAATGAAATAATTTTATTAAGCTTTAATTAAGTCTATTTAAATTTCTTGATTATTGTTAGGAGTTAATGAAAATTATTAATCTAAAGTTATTTATCAAACCCTAACTTAAAAACCTAAACTTAACTCCGACTTCATATCATGCTTAGCCCGTCCGACGCATCAAGGCCCATTGCAGGGCTCGGGTGATGCTTCGAGGATCTCGTTTGGGCTCGCGCAATGCATACTCGTCGTTGGGCCCCGACGATGCATTAGGATGCTTCGCAATGGTGAAACTGCTACAACTCGAGATTTTATGACTAAAAATATATGAAGCTAACCTAGTGGCGGCAGCGGCAGAAGAGGTGAGTTGTGGATGACTTGGGCTGTGGTGTTTTTTATGTTTTGAAAGGGACTAGGGTTTTTAAAATTTTGTTGTCCCACCGCCTCGGTCGCCTCAAGCTCCGCCTCGATTGCCTCATGTGCCGCCTCACCCGCCCACCGTCTCACCTCATCTTTGACCGTCTAAAGCACCGTCTAAGACAAAAGTGTTATGGTTGATGTTCGTCTCCTGCCTAAGCATCGCCTAGGCGGCCACCGTTTAGAACACTGGGTCGACCCAAACTAAAGCCTTGGTCAACCAACACAGGGTTTGCTCAATCACAGAAGATTCATCGTTCAAAGTTAGCTACTGGAAAATAGTTGACTGATCTTAGAAATTTGGTCAACACTCTTCATTCTAGTAAAATGTACCGACCAAAATTAGGTTTGGGCCACTAGTATCTACCAAACACCACTTTGGACAGGTTTTACAAGGTTTAATCAGGTAATATTCCACCAAAGCATCCCAAACTGGTTGCACAAACATTATATAAGATTAAATAACCATGCAGACCAATACGGTTAGCATCCTAAGTAACAAATTGATATAGAATCCACACAAAAGAAACTTAATTAAAATATCATCTCAACCAACTAGCATAAATGTGCTAAAAACTAAAGCAACAAATAGCAAGACTCTGAAATTCACCAAAGGTACTAGTAACCACTCCAAGTCACATATAACACAATCCACAAAGTATCGTGACAAGGTGGACATCCAGAAACTAACGCTTGCACTACAAGAGAGACTTACAAATTAACCAACAAATCTTAGTTCACATCGACCAAAATCTAATATTGGCACAACACATCTCCATATCTGTGCTTCCTATGGTTTAATGCTTCCGCCACCTGCAAATTTTGAGGCAATAACATGGATATCAGTTCCAAAGTAAAAAATGAATAGCAAAATGCATAAGATGATACTTGACCATACAATGAGAGCAATGTATAACAACATATACATGCAAGTGATATGTTCACAATGCTATCAAAGCAATGAAAATATTCATAGTAATGCTTGTTACTATTAGATGACTTAGTTTAGTATTAATGTGACTAATTGTCGTACTTATACATTTCATTAAACAAGTCGAGGAAAAATGATATATCATGCATAACAATATCAATGCAAGATATTAGGCCAAACACCCAATAATATACACACATGAGAGGGCAATCACTACAGTGTACCATGCATGCTAGGTTTTGTGCTATGAGTAAAAGAAGGCTAACACCATTGTGAAGATTAAGTTGATGCCTCTATATGTTTAGAAATGACACAATGATTTGTGTCAAGGCCTATATTATGCTTATGCATTACAAAATAAATGATTAAACAATTTGCCTCCCCAACAATTCAACTGGACCCACCTTGTTAAGACCTAAAATTGAGGGCATCTTTGATTTGTCCCAATGGCCTTTTGCAATCATGACGCCTATGAGTTTCCTCTCAAAATCATCATATCTACCAAATTAGTTATCAATGATCTCTATAAGGCATGAGAATCACTGTGTACGCTAAGGTGATTCTTTCCACCAAAAAGAGGTTTTTCCCCTTTGACTTTTTTACAATCATGATAGAGTCCATTCCCAAATCCTCGTATCTTCATATAGTGATAGGTTTTCTTTAGGACCTCATATAAGTCATAAGGGTTCATTTCATCCCTAATCAAGAGAAAATTTTGAGTTTTTTCAAGGTCTCATCCTGAAAACAAAATTGGCTCCGTGTAGCTACCAGCCGCTTCAGAGGAAGAAGAGAGTTCACTACACTTGCTTCTCTTTCTTTCTGTCTTGATCTCCACCACTAAAGGAGAACAGGATGAACGGAAAGGCTTAGAGAGGAAGGGGAAAAGAAAGTTTCAATTTGGGGGAAAAGAGGCATTCGACTCCTCTCTTGGTCACGCACAATCACCACTGCAATTGCTCCACCTCTCACAAATTTAGGGAAAAATTCATTTAATGACATTTCAAGCAACCCCTTCTAAGTTTCTGAATCTTTGAGTATTGTTCCTTTTAACTAAACAAGTAAATCATTTATTTGAGGCAAAGTGTATTTATTCTATAGTATGCATATTTAAAGAGATTTATCCTTTTCATCAATGAACAATACAGTCTATTTCATGGTGAAATAATAGCGTAAATAAACCCTTTGTCTAAAAGTTCTTGATTTTAAATTCCACTAGGTCTTTAGGTGCCATCCATCATGCAATAATAACCTCTGATAACTCAATTTGGACTAGAAGATCTCAACCACTACTCTATTCCAAGTCAATTTGTCAAAGTAGCCAATAACAACCAATTATTATGTTGGCTAGGAGCTTCTGTCTCAATAAAAAAAATAAGCAAACCCTCTCACTTGTTATTTAGGAGTCGTGCTTATAATGTAGAAATGATTGAGATCCCTTGATCACATGCATCTCCAAATTTCTAAGGAAAGCATTTTATTGTGTTAAAAGCCAACACTTAAGTAGCATTGCCATGCACCATTGCATTGCATGCTGACATAATATTCACGTCCAATATCAGATCTACCTTGGACATCTCTACACCACCACAATGCCTATCAAGGATCCCTTTTCGAAGTTCAAGATACAACCTCAAACTTCCATTGTGCTCTCAAGACACACCTTGATAAGGTCATATAGTCCCCACCAATCAACACATTTATCACCTTCCTATATATTAAAGCATGTATTTTTTTTTTGTAACATAACTTACCCTGAACTCCACAGCAACTGACCAACATGTAGGATTATTAGACTATTCCCAGCATGCATCAACCAATTTGACTAACATTGTACACTCATGAACAACAAGGTATTTTTTGCTTTGACCTATGTTCCATCTATAGCTTTCACAATTTTGTACGATGATGGAATTTATATATTAGATTAGCTTCCAAAACATCATAAATCACAGCTAAAAGCATAATCATCTCCATGCTGACTCTAATAAGCAACTTCAAATTTAAATATCCTAAATCTATAATATTCTTCCTCATCTTGACTCTGACAATGTAGTCCCAGCTAATATTTACAGTTTACAGAGCATTTAAGTGTCCCACTCTGTACGTTTCATTGATAGACCAAACAATATACCCAATAGTCCATGGGGCGGAAACAATTTTGGTACATACAATTTCTTTAGTTCAAAAACATTCACAAAACTAAACATGTTACACCCAAGGTGTCACAAAACAAAAGCAAAAGTTGCTTCATGATTTAAAGTTTGACTCATCACCATAACTAATGAGGAACAAAACCAACCAACTTCAGTTTTCATCCTTTTACTTCTTTATTTTCTGCTGATCATCAACCTAACCTACAAGTTACTAGCCTTTCAGTGACTTACAACTTCAAAAAGCATCCAACATATAACAACTTCGAACAATTTAGTAGAAATCCAACATCTAGTGAAAGGTGACTCAACTTTAGGTTTCAGCAATGCAGTTTCCAGGTTAAAAAAAATCATCCTCTTCTTATTTGGAAATTTCAAATGAACATTACTAATTAGTTTTGCCAGATCAACTCTAGTAGAATTCTTCACTTTTTTGAAACATCTATAATTTCTTACCATCCACACATGATAATTTGCAGCAATAACCCATAACTTAGTTGGAGAATCCCAATCAATGAGATTAGCATAAGCCCGAAACCCCCTTGATATCACATCCAATAGCACAATGCACATAGCTTCTATGAAACGTTATCCCTCACCTTGAAAACTTACATTCAAGAAAAAGAAGGTTCTTACTTTTATTGAGCTTCAAAAAAAAAAAAGGTAGCAACAACTTTGATTAAGCATTCTCCATGTCAAATAACTTGATCCCAGCTAGGTAGGAAAGTCTACTTATTTGTCCCCTTCAAAATCAACAACTATGTACTAAAAGAGCATTTCTACCATTAACACAATTAACTTTCCTATTATAAAGGAAAGAATCAGCCACTTGTTCTTGCACAATTATAATTGTTCCTCAGAGATGTCATACCACACAAATTCAACATCTCTCATCAACAGCCGGGGAGAATTTTTCAAATAACAATTCCTTACTAATTGACTTATTATGTACATCTCTAGGAGGCAACACCTACATTAGGTTTGACTTGCTCTGTTACTGCCTAAAAGTCATACTCAAAAGCTTTAAAAGGCTAGGCCACACTACAAAGGTTAGGTGGACCCAAGCTGAAGCCGCAATGAATCAACACAAGGTTGGTTGACCAGATTTAGTTGTTAGAAAATAATGTTGACTAACATGGGAAGTTTGGTTGACACTTTATTTTTTGGTAAAAAATGAAGACTAAAATTAGGTTTGTGCCACTAATTTCAACCAAAATTCCTCTAGACTATTTTACAAGGTTTTTATCAGTTAATGCACAACCAAACATCCCAAACATGTCGTGTTAACATAACATAAGATAAACTAACCATGCAAATGAAGATGGACACCATCCCAAGAAGCAACTTAATTAAAACATAATTATATCCACCAAATAGCGTGAATGTTCCAACATCCAAAATAACCTAAAACAAGACTTGAAATCCACTAGAGGAGTTAAAAGAAGGTACAAGCAACCACACCAAGTCACTCAAAACATAGTCCACAAAAATATCACAGCAAGATCGACAAGGTGGATATCCAAAATACAAACACCTTCACTATAAGAGTCTCACAAGTGAACTAAAAAGTCTTAGTTCAACGCAATGGCATAGTACATCTCCATCTTTGGGTTTTCTATTAGTGCTTCATCCCACCTACGGATTTGGAGGCAACTACAACATAGGAATTAGTTCCAAAGTCAACAATGGTTGTTAAGATACATGAGCATATCATTTCCTTAACCATATAGTGAGAGCAAGGTATACCATCTTATACATATAATAAATAAATAAATTATTTAGAGTAATGCTTGATAAATGACTTAGTTTGACATTCACTTGACAAAAAAATTAGAGTAATGCTTGCTACTATTAAATGACTTAATTTAGCATTCACTTGACAAATCATTGCATTAGGTTCACCTACAAATTTTATCAAAGCAATAAGTCATTGAAAAATGACTATAATCATGCATAGTAATAATGAGGCAATGTGAAACTAAACGCTCCTATATTATACACATGAGAGTTTGACATACATGCTAGGCTGATGCCATGAGTAAAATAAGCCTGATGCGGTAATAAAGATTAGGTTGATACCTTCATATGGTTAGGACCAACACCCATGATTTGCATTAAGGATGATGCCTTCATATGCTTAGGGTTGACGCCTTTATATGGTTAGGCTCAACACTTGTGATTAGCATTAAGGTTGATGATGCTTTCATAAGCTTAGGGTCAACACCAAAAATTTACATTAAGGCCAACACTATTGTGCTCTTACATACAAAGTAAATGCACAAATTAAACAACGTGACTTGCTTCCCTGATAATCCAATGGTACCTACCCGTTAAAAAAAAAAGGGCAGTCCGGTGCACAAAGCTCCCGCTATGCGGGGTCCCGGGGAAAGATCCATTGTACGCAACCTTACCCTATTTTTTGCAAGAGGCTGTTTCCAGCATTCGAACCCAAGACCTTTTGGTCATAAAACAACAACTTTACCATTGCGCTAAGACTCCCCTTCCCAATGGTACCTACCCATTAATGATTCAAAATTGAGAGCTTTCTTATTTGATCAAAAGGCCTTTACAATGCCAAATCCTACACATTTCTCTTGGTGTAATAATGCCTCCAAGCATGTATGTGATTTTGATATATGGACCAAGTTTAAGTTAGGGAATATTATGATCTCATGTATCTATCAAATATGCAAGTGCAGGAAATCTAAGTAGGTTAACGAGGATTAGATACTTGGTGAGATGAAGTCTTGACAAGTTAGATAAATCGGATGTTAGACAAGAAAGTTCAAGGATGTTGGGGTCTACATTCTTGGCGACTTGAAGTCCCACTAGCTTAGGATGATCAAATGCTTAAAAATGGAAGTCCAATAAGATTAGGGACCGTAATCTTAACAGCTTGATGTCCTAGGAGCAAGACCTAGAGGTGAAGAGTCTCTAGGCATGGAAGTCCCAAAGGCCTTTGGCAAATAGTAATCTATGGTGAACTGTGAGAGTTGAGTGAACTAGACTCATGGGGGCATGGGTAGAAGTCAACACTAGGTGAAAGTGGATCATTAGAATGATCAAGTCTAGGTAACTATCTACTAGATTGAGATTTAGTCGGTTGACTAGATTGAGAATTAGTCGGTTGACTATTATTAGATTTAGTTAGTCAGTTGGAAAACCTTAAATCTTTTATCCAATTATGGGTTTTGTAGTTTGGACAAGCGACTAATACTTATCCAAAACTAAGTGTATGCTACATCTTTGTTGAATTGTCAATTATATGGATAGATCAGTTGGTTGGTACTTAAGTAGAACTGGGCGTATAATACATCTCTAGTGAACAGTCGATTAAGTCGAGCATCTATAGCCACCTAATATGCAGTTGACTGGGAACAAAGCATAACTGAGCAGCATAATCGCCTTTGTTGAGTAGTCGATTGAATCTTGTTGAGGAGTCGATGACTTTGGATCAAACAAAAGCAAGCAACATGATGTATTTGTTGAATTGTCGACTGGAATGACATTTAAGTTGATTGATGCCAGTATAAGAAAATATAAAGGTGTTGTTGCAATGATAAATATGAGTTTAACGTACTGATACACGATGAATTTGGTGGGACAATCAACTTTCGGAAATATGGGAAGTGTCTAGAAAAGCTCTCTTTCAAAGCTCTCAAATCTATTTAGTGTCTTCTCTTGTTCTTTTATTCCTTATACTTCAATGTTATTGTAAGAAGAAAAGTTGTAAGAGGTTGCTTTACTTTCAGCATTCCTAAAAAGAAAGCATAGTGGAGTCTTTGAGGAGTGATCTGCCTAAAGGATCCTAGCCGTGGTGTAGGGGTCCTAGAGTTGTCGACCGAACCACATTGTATCACTATGCCAAAGTGATAGGATGGAGCGAACTAATTATGTTGTATGTTTTTTAAATTATGTTGAATTTGTATTTCAACTAAGTATGTAGAAAACAAGCAATCAAAAGCGACGAAGTGAATAAGACTATTCTCCCCCTCTAGTTTCTCTTCACCATCCACAAGTGGTATCACAGTGAAGTTATTTTAGAGGACTAACAACTAAATGAATCTATTTTCTAAAGAAAGATGGCTATCCAAAGAGACACCACGGGACCCATATACCTCAGTGGTGCGAATTTTGCATACTCAAAAGGGTCGTATAATTGACAATTGGTTTATTGTTAGGAAGGGATTCATGATGCCGGTTGATGGAGGCCAACCAATTCTAAACTACTCAAAGTTGATAACAGAGATAAAAAAGAAACTCAAGCCAATGCTAAAGCCACATTAGTTCTACAGTGTCATAGCTCAAGAGTAGTTGAACATTGTTTTGCCTTTTATGAGCGCTAAAGGAATTGTGGGATAAACAGATCAAGTTGCATGAATACTCGAGGGGCTCAAGGATAGCCAAATAAGACCTACTAATAAGCCAAATGCAAAATTACACAATGAAGGATGGAGAAAGAATGAGCATCAATTTCACGGGATGTTCAAGGAACTCCTCAATATACTCTGTCATTGGAGAAAGACCTCATCAGACACTCTCTTAAATCTTCCTCTAGATCATCTGTGTGGTTATCCATGGTGGATGCCTTTAAAAGGACCTTTCCATTGTCAAATTAGATGAACTTTTATGTGAGTTTGAGTTACATGAACAAGCTAAAATGAGTCAAAGAGAAAGGTATTACCTTTGTTGTGGAAAAAGCCGAAGGAAAAGAAGGAAAAGGAAGCACCATTCAAGTCTGAAGATGAAACCATGAGCGAAGGAGATATCTTCATCACTGAAATGGAGAAGTTCGTGAGTAATATGTGTGCAGGAATATGAAATTTAACAAGAAGGATGCTAAAAGGATCTTTTGAGACTCAAAGAAGGATGAAGGATGGTAATTGTAGAACTAAAGCTAAAATATAAAGTATAGGTTACTTACATTGAATGTAACCAGAAAGGGTATTTTAAGGTGGATTGCCTAAAGCTCTAAAAGCAAGAAGAGAAGCCAAAAAAAGAAGAATCTCAAGGTCATGCAGGATGAATTGTCATCCTACGAGAAGCTGTGCAAAGTGGCTTGACATATGACCGTTATAGCCATTGATGATGGATTGGATGATGCAGTCACCACCTTAGGAGGAAGCATCATCAAGTTCGGATGAGTCATCATGCGAGGAGCTATTGTCTTGGCGATGATTTGATAAATTTTCTTAAATTAGATAAGTTATATGGGACAATAGCTTACTTTACTAATTCTTTGGTTAGATCTAAGGAGAAAGTCAAGTCCCTCCAAAAGAATTAAAAGCCCTTAAGGAAGGAGACATCTTATCTTCTACTTGCAAAGTTCAAGAGAGAAGCTTGTTCCAAGTTGAAAAACTTGAAGGAGAGAATTCTTCTTTGAAATTGTAAATTCAAGATGAAGAGCTAAGAATAATTCACATTGAACTCAGAGTATCTTAATATGATACTTAGGGCTCAACAAGTCGTTTATACCAAGGTTGACCTTGTATATAGGCCAAAGTAAATGTAAATAACACATGTCTTTGATTTATAGGTAGGTATACATCATCATACCTAAAACTTCACTAGGGGTGTTTCTAGTTCTAGAATTGTAAAATCTTAGGTACCCAAGCATTGCTTAACTAACACTATTGGATCTAAGGTTTGGGTACCAAAACATTTAATGCTTCACATTTGAATAGGTACAGGTCGATTGGTAGCACTTGGACGATTGGTTCATGGATAGTGAGTGCTCGAGACATACGACCGAATATGCGAGGAAGTTCACCACCATTAAGCGCAAGGATAAGCGAATTATATCATTTAGCAATAGTGGAGAGCTTAAGGTAATGGGTATTGGTAACATTGAATTTTCATCAAATTTTGTAATTTAAAACTGTTGTTTGTAGAAGGCATGAAATGCAAGCATGAGCCAATTGTGTGACGTCGGAGACAAACTTGACTAAGTGATCTAGACACTATTCTTTATATTTCTAAAATATCTCATGAAGAAGATGTTTAGTTGTGACAGGATATTGGGACATACCAACATGAGACAAATAAAAAAGATGACTAAAAATTTGGTGAAGGCTTTGCTAAAGATCCATTATGACAAGGATCGATTGTGCGATGCATGTTAAAAGGAAAGCAAACCAAGACCATTCATAAGGGTAACACTTTAGTTAATACATCTTTAACTATTGAATTAATTCATATGGACTAATTTGATAATAGTAAATTTAGATCATACAATCAAAGTAGACATTGTTTCGTTATTTTGGTTGATTTCATTAGGTACAGTTGGGTGTATTTTCTAAAATATAAGTACAATACCTTAGAGGCCTTTATTGTTTTTTGTAAACGAGTCAAAAATGAAAAAAAAAGTCTAAAAATTAATTCGATCCAAAGTGACCATGGCGGCAAATTTTTGAGAATTTTAAATTCATTGAATTTTACAAAGACAACAGGTATAATTGTGAAATTTCTTCTCCAAGAACACCTCAATGAAATAATGTGGTGGAAAGCAAACCATGTGCTAAGAGGTGGTTTAGTCAATGTTAAGTGAATATGGACTACCTAGCTACCTTTGGGCCAAGGCGATAAATGCCACATCCTTATCTAAATTAGAGTTTATGCATGTTGGTCTTCATGAACTTTGGTTGGAGAAAACACAATTAAACAGCTTAGGTGATTGGTTGTAAGGTGTAGATTCCCAATACAAAGCATCATTTGAAAAAAAATTTCTCATCTAATGCGAATGAGGGTATCATGGTTGGGTACTCTTCATCGAGTAGAGCATGTAAGGTATATAACAAGAGGGAGAGATAAGTACTCTTCATCTAAGACAATCAAATGGAGGATAAGTACTCTAATTCTCTTATATAAGAACAAGGGAGACATACAGAATTGTGTAAACTATAGATGTATTAAACTAATGAGTTATACCATGAAACTTTGGGAAAAAATAATAGAAAAAAGATTAAGGAAGGAGACTGCGGTGACCGAAAATCGATTTGATGCTTGGAAGGTTGACAATAGAAGCTATATATCTTAGACAATTAATTGAAAGATATCGGGAGCAAAAACAAGATCTACACATGATATTCATTGATTTAGAAAAAGTTTATGATATAGTTCCAAGAGAAATTATATGGAGAATTATAGAAAAGAGAGGTGTTAGCGTAACATATATTGAGCAAATTAAGAACATGTACAAGGATGTAACGACTAAAGTAAAAACTTTAGGTGGAGTAACAGAAGTATTTCCAATAAAGATAGGGTTATATTAAGGATCAACTCTAAGTCCCTATCTTTTTACACTAGTTATGGACGAACTCACTACACACATTCAAGACACAGTGCTGTGGTGCATGTTGTTTATATATGATATTGTTTTGGAAGATGAAACACGTGAAGGAGTAAATGCTAAACTATAATTTTGGCGGAAAACACTAGAAGGGAAAGGTTTTAGGTTTAATAGAATAAATACAGAATATATGGAATTTAAGTTTAGCAATATTAGACATAATAAGACAATTGTTAAGATAGGAGATGACGAGCTGTTCGAAACCTAAAACTTTAGAAAATTAGGATCGTTTTTGTAAAGTGGAGGGATTGAGAGAGATGTCTTATCTAGAATACAAGCAGGATGATTGAAATGGAGGTGAGCGTTGGGTGTTTTATGTAACTGAAAAGTACCTCTAAAATTTAAAGGAAAATTTTAGAAAACCGCAGTTAAACTTGCTATGTTATATGAAGCTGAATGTTGGACTATGACTCGAGCACATGAGTAAAAGATGAGAGTTGCAGAGATGAGGATGTTAAGATGGATGTGTGGACATACGAGAATGGATAGAATAAGAAATGAGAGCATTAGAGAGAAAGCCTGAGTTGCATCTATTAAGGGAAAACTCCAAGAGACATGTTTAAGATGGTACGGGTCTACACTTAGACGA